>VYZQ01022103.1:3174-17531 GCA_013400655.1 Mystacornis crossleyi
TGAGTATTCTCCCAGCTGGAGATGAAGGAGCTAATCTAGCCCTTTGTAGTTGCCTCTGTTCCAGGCTGTTACAATGCCAAAGACAAGAAGAGACAGCAAGGGAACATTTCCTTCTGTGCCTTTTGTTCCTTCACTAATTGAGCACTGACAGTTCACAGATGAGAGAAGCATAAAAGAGGCAAGGAAGACCAAAGACAATTAGGTAGATTAGACAGACAACTGCTACTGGAACAATGATACAAAAGGTCAGAGGGAAAAAAAAAAACAAAAACATCAGGAGGGGAAGAAACTAAGATGAGACAGTTTTAGACCTGTATTTGCTCATGAAGGACAATGAGCAAGATCAGGACACAAAGTAAGGTGGGTATGATGTCAGGGAAAGAAAAGCTGTGTTAAACATATGTTGCCAGCTGAGAGGAGGTAGAGGACAATTCTGTACCAATATAACACATCCTGCTCAGAAACTGGAACTCAGTCTAAGTTTGCAAACTCAACCACCTCCAGCAGTCAGCAAAGCATGTACTTTAACAATCTCTAGAAGTTGGCCCCTGTATAGATGATTATCATTAGTGCTCTCCCAGATTAAGTACCAGATGTTTGTATTATCATAATGAGCTGTGTGAAGATCAATATAATTCCACATCATGGATTTTTTTTAGTTGGCTTCACTTTAAAACTTAGCAGTCTATATCGATAAAACTACAATTTTTCTGAGGAATCGTTTTCTAACTGGATAATATTATTTCTCAAATTACTTTTATCCATTCCTTCAAATCATAGGTCACTGCTAGAGAAATACTGGCATTACATCTAAAACTTAACAAAGAGTTGAAATGGCACCACCAGCAATGGGGAAAATATTGTTTAAAGATATTTTTAGTGCTTTGCAGGAAGTATCATCATAAATGCCCCAAGCCAACAAATAATCTATTGTTGGATAAAACATATACTGAATTTGTCCTTCCACAGAAAAATAAGTCTTATTAAATAAATGTGAGATACCAAGATCCCACTGATCATACATAATGAGGTGAAAAAAATAATCTATTTAATTCCCTTACCAAATACAAAGTCATTTAAGAAAAATATCTTTAACAGTAAGCCAATTTAAACAAGAAATACATATTGTAAAAGCAATCTTTCTATTTATGATGTTTTCCTTATCTAGAGAATCAAAAAGCTAAGAGGTAAATGTGGTTTGATCAATGTGACTCCATGTTTTTCCATTCAATTCTTTCTCTATTTTTCATTGTTGGGAGGTTCATAAAAGAGCTGCATACAACACTAAACTGAAATTTACAGAGAAGTTTAGACTTTATTGTCGATCTTTTTATTATCATCAAATATAATGCAGACACACTGTACTGACCCTTTTCTTGTGGAAACCTACACAAAGTAAGAGACACCTGTAAAAAGTGCTGCAAAAGGATACCAAGAATTCAAAATGAAAATTTTAAAATGAAAAGGATAAATATTAAAGGATGGTTTCTCCAAAATGAGTGAGATCCAAATAAGAGAAATTGTATACCTTCCTTATCTCTAGCTATTGTTCTGAAGAAGAATCTCAGATCTAATTTTAGAGAAATGTTGACTGCAAAGCATAGAAAGCATATTTGTTGCATTAATAGGTACCGTTTTACACAGTTACTTTCCAGATTAAAACTGCATTTTACAGTGATGCAAAGAACTGCAAAGCTGAAAAGAGGGATTATAAAACAGAAAGGGTAGTCTTCAGTTTAAGAATTACTTCTATTGCTCTCCGAAGAGATTTATTTCATCCACCATATAGCATGTGTCGAGTTATGCTGATCCTTCACCAGACGCTAAGTACCCTGATAGTTTTTACATTACCATGCACCACAATAGCAATCCTTGACACTGGTTATAAGTGTCAGATGGAGCCTTCATTAATTGTCATCATCTTTAAGACATAAAATAAACCCTCTCTTCTTGAATGTTATTACACAAAAAGTGTACATGTTATCTATATACAGCAAGCGCAAAAATGTTTTGTATTGTAATAATAATCATTTAGAATATATGGGGTAGAAAGTGTACTATTGTTAAACTGTCAGTCAAAATCCTTGTTATACAAGGATAGAACATCACAACCATCTATAACAGCCTTTTCTGTCAGTCAAATGTGTTCTTCTATACAAATCTAGCATCAATTTGATTTTCAAATTGGCAGAGGCTCTAAAACATTACACTGATGTGATACCAATGTGATCTAAGTTGCTGTTGATATCAGAATACAACACAGGTTTCCTCTCAGATCTAGTTCTGCTTCTGCTTTTAGACATCTGCAGAACATAGATGATTTTTCGTATCTAAGTACATGAACAGTCAATTTAAATTTTTCTTTCATTATGTTTCAAAGAAATGTTTGGTGATAATCTCTCATTTTAAATAAACATAATTTGCAAAGTCTGTATAAGGGTGACGAAATTATTATTAGTACGGTCCCTACAAATCTGAAGAAATACTCCTGTTTATCCATTACTTACCTTCACTCAGAATAAGATTAGTCCATTTATCTCAGCTATGTGTTTTCTGAAAATTGAGTTAAAAAGCACTGAAGTCCTCCAGCATTTTTCTGTGACATTAGCTGCAGAATGAACTCAATGGGACACACTATTCACTCACAAAAGAATGCAGAGTTGGACTCTGTTTCTTGTCCCACACAAAAAATGAACACAAATAAAAAACACAGTGAAATTTACATTGTATAAAAAAATACAAAATAATAAGACAAGCTCTGGGCCTTTCTAACCTATTCCCATGCATACCCTGACATCTACCATTTTTCTGCTAAGTTACTAATTTTCATACCTGGGTTCAACATAAGCCTGAGGAAGCATATCAAATCAATCTTTCCATAGACCACTAACAAATTTAATCATCCCATTTCTACCATCTTTGAAGTGTGAAAGTAAAGGTAATAAAAAGTACAGGTGACCAAAAGCAACAATAGGTTGTTCAGTTATATTTTTTGATCTTTTTGTTTTTAATTTCATATAGGAATCATTAATCTAGAGTGGTTTATTAGCATCCTGAAAAGTATTTGGGTATATACAATGTACCAGACCTTTTCCTTAGCCATAATCACTAACTTTTAGTATACTAGGTGTTCACAACCGTATGGAATACTACCTAATGACAAGGTTCTAAAATCCTCAAGAGCCCAGGGGGCAAGTGCAAACCAATTGCTATTGAGATACCACCAATCACTTTTCCACTTGGGGCAAGTTCTGATGAATTGCTACTGAGATGGTATCAGAAATGTTTTCCACTTCCACTTGTTTCAGTAACACCTAAAGTCAAAAATCAAGGGTGCCAATGGCTAAACCATCCCCATTGTCAGAACACTAAAGCTTACAACTCTTAGTTAAGGCACAAAATGCAAGCTCATACTTTAGTTTACCCACCCAGCTACCTTTTTACAGAACTGAGGTAAAACAGCTGGCTACAGTAACCCTCAATATATCAGACTTAGAACTAAATTATGTTATAACTACTGAATAGTAGTTTTCAAAATCAGGGCATAACTCAAAAAAATCCCAATACCCTACTTCTGTTCTTAGCTTTGACACCTTAACTTTCCAGTAAAGGACCTAATATTTCCATGATTCATTTAAAATGTAACACAAAAACTGTCTTTTAAGGTCTTACTATTTCATTCACGTCAAAACTGTGAATGCTTAATACAAAAGAAGTTTGTAGGGCAATCAAGAGTTTACACATAAAAATTAATCATTTATAATTGACCCAATTAATATTTACAGCAATATTTACTTAGGTAGTATGTCAAAGGAGGCTAAAAAAATAGGCAGCTTTCATACTGGTACTGCGTACTGTCTTTCCATTCTGAAAAAGCTGTGCACAGTGCACTGTATATATTCAATTGTTAGCCTTACATTTCATATGGCCAGTAATGTTATGTTAACTGCTTGAGTTTATGTGCTTTTTAATTCAAGATTGAGTAGTTTTTATCCCTATCTCAATTTCCATTTAAAATATCTGAACTGGTATTTGAAACAATGAACAAATGTCAACAAGTCAACTACACAATTTAAAGACTCATGGAGTGGCTGGGGTCTTGCCCAACTCCTCACTCAAAGCAGGTTAAGAGCTGTGTCCAGTTGAGTTTTAACTACCTCCAGGGATGGAGACTTCATAACCCATCTGGGAAACCTGTTCCAGTATTTGATCACCCTTAAGATATGAGGGACAGAATAAATTACTCAATCTCAGTCGACCATTATATTGACAAAAATATAATGCAATTTCCAAAATATGCATAGTAATTTTGGAAAATGAAAAAAAACAAACAAACCAAAGCCTAAATCTTTTTTGATGATGTTGCTTATTCTGCTTAGAAAATTAGTCTATAGATACTAGCAAACCTTGGAGTATATTTTTACCCAACAGAAGTTTCCTTCATAAGAGTGCAAGTGCTTGACACTCTAAAAATACACAGGACACAGCTCCTGTCTTTAGAAGTTTACAGTATGTCAGAAAAGAAGAATTTAGGTCAAAGAACCTTAAGTAAATACAAACACACCTAAAATCTTGCAAATTCAGTTTCAGACCTGTTCATTCTCTTTTATGGATAAGCTAAGGTTTGTTTAGACTTTCAACTTTCTTCAACAATATCTTACATAGACTAAAATATAACACTAATTAGATTAAGTATTTCTTCTTTAAAGAGTACTGGAGAACTAATTACAAATTACAAAAAAAACCCCAAGGAAATTATTGTTTGAAATTTACAAGAGGAAGAAAATTTTGATCCATATATTTTATACATTGGAGTCAAATCTAAGGAAATATATTTACAAAACCATTCACAAGATTTTTCCAGGTATTTCGAATTGCAGAGCTAAAGACATTACCATCACAGTCTCAGTGGATATTTGCTACTTTCTACTAGAAACTAAGAAACACATAAGGTCAAAAATAAAATAATTATATTATAAAAAAAATTCCCAACAAAACAACAACAAAAAACCCCAAAACAAACCCCAGGATCNTACTTCTAAAATAGTAAAACTGAAATCTGAAATTGAGTTTACATAATACCTTAATCTGAAAAAAGAAAAAAGAAAACATTAAACTAAGTTTAAAAGTGAAAGTTAGCACATAAACACTTCTTCTCCTCCAGTATGTAAATATGAAGATTCATTCTTTCCCCAAATTTGCATTTTCAAAGAAAACTACATCATGGTTGATTTTCACATGTACAGAGACAGTCATGGAATACAGCACACAAATTTCCACACTGAGCATCAAATTCTAATTGTTATTTTCATTGATAAACATGTCAAATGGCTATACAATGTTAATTTGCCTACTGTACAATCATTTTCACTGAAAAACCTGGCCCAAAATACAGATATAAATATATATATATAATAATACCAAAAATATTTCATCACCAATACACTGTTTTATGCATCATAAACTGTGGAACAGTCACTTCTCTCAACAGATCTGCATTATTACCAGAGCTTCTCCCTGCCTGCATCAGGTGGGTATCAGGATTCTTTTTCCTCCTTCTGTACTTTCATGATAATGCCAGCAGAATACAGTCAGACATAACAATCTTAACATTTCAAAGCCCAGAACAGATATTAATTTATGTCTGCAACACTAAGAAGCAAGCAGATATTTCACATACCTGGAAATCAAAGAAAGGTGAAGTGCTTTGTCTAAAGGCTCTTGGAAGAAATGAGTAACAAAGCCATAATTAAAATTCAACATCAAGCTTCATGTTAATCCTCTAGACCTAACTGTCTTTTATCAAAGTGCATGATTTAGAACATCAAAATAAGAATCAATTCAGTCCTTTTCCTCCATACATACTTTAATGATAAAATAAAACACCACATTGAGCTTCTTCCTCTGTATTCACACGAACAATCATCTTAGGAATCAAACTCATGAATTCATTTTGGATTACAATGAACAATTACAAAGAAATTCAAGTCACATGTAAAATTTAAATTCCACATTCGATTTGGGTTCTACCTCTGTGTACTGAGGGACCCACAGGAAAACACACATATGTGGCAGGTATGTTAGTATACCAACTTATACTAGACCAATTTAATTAGTTTGCTTTCAATGCAAAGGTGCAGCACCTCAGCAATTATGAGATCGTTAATACAAGAGAGCATAACAGCACCTTTAGAGATCTTGTCTAACCTCTAGGCACACATATAACTCCCATTAAGACTAATGGGAGTCGCATGTGTGTATCCAAGGGAGAAGAGACCCATTAAAACTGATACAACATATCCATTAATCTTCAGGTCACTCTTAAGGTCAAACATTATAAAAATGTTTATGAACAGTACTTGCTAGGTATTCACAGTGGCTACTCTAGTTTGGTACAGACCTGTGAGCAGTTAAGGCCATGGAAAATGTCTGCATTAAAAGCATCACCGTGTTTCAAGTAGTGGCACAGAAATTTGAGAGTGCTTTTCTACAGTCAGAGGGGACATTTTTCTATCATATCCTGAAAGAATTAGAAGGATAGAAATGACAGGGAAGGTTAGACACAAATGAAAACCTTGGACAAAGGTATGCTCTAGCTTTTTATTTTTCTTCCATCCCCCTCTCTTTCTTCATATTTCAGTCCCAATTTCAGTTGTGATTTTCTGCTTCAGGAAGAATATTAACAGCAGTGACTAAATTCCCAATCTGTGCAGCCTACTACAAAGACACTACAAATAACATTTTGATTACTGAACCACCAGGAAACCACAACAATTCAAGTACTGCTTGCATGGAGGAAGAGGTGTTTAAAGTGTTTCAAAGAGAAAGGTAATCTTAGTTTGCTTTCCATTTCTTTGGAGACCATACCTGAAAACTTCCTTTTTCATCACTGTAGTATAGTTTAAGAAAGCAGGCTCTTTCCCAGTTTCTGAAAAGATAATGTAATCCAGTCTTTAAACCAACCTGTTCAGCAATGAATTTTTTTTGTCCACATCTACGCCTGAGGAGAGAGAGAGAATTCTCAGCAGCATGAGGGCCAGATGATCTCCATATGAACAAAGCAGAAGTTAACAGCAGGAGGAAATGTGAGCATCAGATGAGTACAGAAATGCAGAAATGAGGACAAACTTTGGATATGAAGTACCCCTATTGGTTTACTACTTATTTCAGTAACTGGAATAAACAAAAAAAAAAAGGTGGCTTCATCAAGAGTTACTCATGGAATATTCTGAAACTCAGCTTCCAGAACCCATGTCAAAACTCTTACTCTACATGTAAGACTTGTTCAGCACCGCCCTATGATACTTCCTGATACAGGGCCTGTAAGTATTCCAGGCACTGACAACTTAGCTCTGCAAGCTTTTGTTCAGACCTCCTGTGTCAGACATGGATAGTCGGCTGTCTCTGCAGTGTCAGGTCAAAGGGTTCACCTAGAAAGCATGGCTCCCAGAGACAGCCACAGTTTCAGCCCCACCAAGAAACAGCACGTTGCTTCACTCTTGAGTTGTGGGTCCTCCACTGCTCTTCTCTGCTATGCCCATGTGACACTAAGTCTCACTTCACAAGATCTTAAATGATAAGATCTCCACAGTGCCCCACACAAGAAAGTGTTTTTGTTTCTAATTCAAATACACAATGATAAAATAATGATAATAAATTCATTTCATGGTTAACTACTCCTCAGCAGAAACAAATTATTACATGGTTTTGTTTTAAAAACAAAGCAAAAATTACCCCAAGTACATTGGTGTACATAGTAGACTATCTAAAGATTTGGAGGTGATTGTTTTTCCTTTATCAATGGTCATAAGCTTTCCACTACAATGTCCTTTTATGAAACAAAAGTCTTTCTAGCGGAAAAGATAGTTACCTCATTTTGCTTAAAATGCACTTTTCGTACAAAAAGATCTAATCCCCATTTTGTGAAATCATCCATGTGAATTAGCTTTATTCACTTCAAAACAGTTCTTCTAAAAGAGGAATTACTCATTATTAACAAAGTTAGGCATCTACACATAAATAAACTACACGTAAATATTGAACAAAACTGTTCTTTCAAGATACTGATATTCACAAATGCCTGCATTTTGTTTTGTGGCACCTGAGGTAGTCCAGAGTGCTATCTAATTTCTCGTGAATTAGAAAAAAAAATAGTACAGAATCCAACAATATGTGCCTATGGAATGCCCCCACAGCCTCCTCAGCACAGATAACCTCAGGAAGGTATCTGAGGAACTATAACCCTGAATGTCACCTGTTACTCTGTCCATGTGTATGTCAAAACTAAGTATAGTTACGGTGTGGAAATATATAAATAAGTCACTATTTTAGTATCTTTTACCTTTTATGTTTAATAAACATTGCCAATTCCCCCCAGCCTGTTCACATAGAAGTCTCTTTAATTGGGTTTCCAGAACAGTAATAGCCAACTTCACAACGCAGTTTGCCTCACCTAGGGTGTACAAATTGTACAATACAATTAAATAATAGCTTTTGAATCAGGTAAAACACTTTCGAGCCCGTGAGGGAAAACCTGACACCGATGCCACTAACTAACCGAGCAACCTCGTACCAAACAGTGCAACTGCTGCAGAAATACCGCCTGAAGTGCTTTTGGGCTGTTGTCAAACTCCTTCCCCCAGTCCGCTTGTTTCTCCTCACAGCCCTGTGAACCCTGCCAGTAAACGCTTCACAGGCCTCCCGCCTCTCCGTCGACTCCACCCCAGATTGCCCTTGGCTCCAAGCTGTTCGGTGACCACGCCACCCCAGGCCAGGAGTCTCTTCACTCCCGCACCAGCGGCCCGCGCGAGTACGAGCCGCTACTGGCGCCGACTGCGCGCCAAGCAGCAGCAGCAGCAGCAGCAGCAGCAGCAGCAGCAGCAGCAGCAGCAGCAGCACCGCCGCCCGAGTCCCACCGGGCCCACCGACCCGGGGCCACCGACCCGGCACCACCGGCACCGGAGCCGCCCCGCCCCCCGCCTCCGCCATTGGCTGTTCTGCCTCACCCCGGGCCGCTGATTTGCTGCTTGGGCTGTCAGTCAAGCAGCGCGCGGCCCGCTCTGGCACGGCTGCCGTGTGGGAAGCCCTTCCCGCGCGCCGTCCCGGTCTCCCGGAGCGCTTCCTGCGCAGACGCGCCGGGCGCTGGCCGGCGCTCCCTGCGGTCCGCGCTCCTTCCGCTCTGGGCAGCTGCCGCTGTGACCCGGCTGGAGGGACGGTGCCCGCGGGCCGGGGCGGCTGGGGGAAGAGCGCCCGAGGGGGCTGCGTCCGCGCAGAGCTTCGCTGGGAGGCTCGAGGCTGAGCCCGGCGCACCCGCGGAGTCGCGGAGGGCTGCACCTGGCAGCGGCGCAGGTCAGTCGGGACGCGGGGCGGGACGAGATGGAGCGGCTGCGGCGGGCGGGGACCGCTGCAGGGGCCGTGGCCTTGGTGGAGCCCATCCAGGCACCTCCCGCGGCCCGGCAGGCCGGGGCAGCCCCTCTGGGTAAGGCCCCGGAGCTCATGCAGGGCCTCCTTGTAAAAATTTGTGTTTGGCCTCCTGCACTCCCCGGTCGCCCCCGTTCCGTGAGTCCCGCTGGCGTTCAGAGACTCCTGGTGCCGCAGCGTGCAGAGACGGGGAGCTTTCCAGCTAGGCCCAGGCCTGCCGTAAGAGAGGACAGAGCCTGGTGACGACATCTGCGGAGAGGAAAGGTCATAATACTCTGTCAGAGGGGTATTATCATCTGAATTCTGATTTTAGTTGAGAGAATGTAACATACATAAGTTTTAAGGGTCTGACTCTGGTCCTCTGACTGCCTACTATAGGTGGCAAAGAAACCTAAAGGGGAGAGTGACACCTCTCCACTTCGTGTTAATCTAATTTTGTGTGGCTTGTAAGTAACAAACCGTTGGTTTACCATAAAACAAATGTGGATTTATTCTGAATGGCCGATGTGTTTTGACAGAGAGAGAAATTCTGCTTATGACATAGTCCATACTGGACACCACTGTATGTTTCTTGTATGATCTTTCACCTGTAAATGTGAGGGAGGTGTTCACTAAGGTCGAAGATGAAGTATGACTAAAGTTTGTACTAAATGATGAGGTTTGTACTAAAATTTGAGTCCAGAATGCTTTGCCATATGATTTTATGGGAAGTTAGTTAATTCTTGTTATACTTTTTTGGAGCTTGACATTTGTATTGACAGACAGTTAAGCAACAGTGGTTGATAAAGTTTTCTTTTTAACACTAATGCTATTTTTAGTCTTTTTGAAGATCTGTGTTTTCAGTGTTTTCTTCTCAAATTCTTTTTCATCTTTCTGCTGCAGCTCTTCCTCAGCAGCAGCTTGTTTTTCAGTTCTTGGATGTCCATTGTAAATAGTTTATTTAATGATGTGATTAATAGGAAAACAAGTGAAAGTGTCATTGCTGGCCCTTAATTAGAGTAGTAAATAAACTATTAAGGGGAGTAAGAATTCATTTCTGGGGATTTTTTAAATGTTTGTTTATATTTCATGAAGTCATCAATTTCCGTTACTTGCTATGGGGTTAAATTTACATCTGTAAGATGTATAAATTAGCTCATTAAAAGGGCTTTTAAAAAAAATTTCTAATTTTTGGTGGAAATTGAATAAACCAGTAGGGCACATAGTCAAGAGTACTGAAGGGATTTGACACTTGTATTTTAATTCTGGAAATTAGTACAGAAATAGATGATCATGTCAGCATTGGACTGTCTACTTTGGTTGCTAGTGCCTCTGGCATTAAGTGTTAGTAAGAATACTTTCTTGGAGTTAGTGCTGTGTTGGTGGTTGGACTTGAAGATCTTAAATCTTGATGATTCTAGGATTTTCTGATTTACACTTTTAATTACCATGCTGCTTGTAGTGTTCTTCATATAGAAAAGTATTTTATAAAGTCCGTGGATTAGAAAGTGGAATATGTTTAAAGCCATTGTCTGTGCAAGTTTTGCAAGGATCTTGTATTGCACTCTCTTTCTTGCCTACTAGTCTGGATTTTTTGGGGAGAGTCTGAAAGAGGTGGGGTGTTTCGGCCTTTTTATGTAGTGAGAGTTTGTGTGTATATTAATATCTCAAAAACCCTAGCATTATGTATGTATATTTGCAGTTTTTAAAGTAGGAATCAAGGATGTTTATTATTCAGTACAGAGTATTGTGAAATTGCATTAATCTGGGGCCAAGGCAACTTAAATAAGCCTGCTTAGCATTTTGCCTCTATTTTTACAACCTTTTAACTCATCGGCTTACCTTTGTTCAAACTTGTGGGGTTTTATTTGTCAAGAACATCCTTTTCAGCAAATGAAAAATATAAGTTCCCATTAATGTTGTTTTAATTAAGTAAATAATTAAAATTAGGTATCTCTGTGCATGAATGTCACAGTATCTTTTACTTTTGTTAGAAATGTTGAAAACTGTAAAGTAATAGTAGCAAACTTACATGTATTTGAAGCAGTTCATGCTTAAATATCTTAGCTAATCCTAGAACTCTTTATACAATACTATATATGTCTCTATATATGTCTCATACTATACTATATATGTCTATATAGTGTAGTAGTACATACTATACTATATAGACATATAAAATATCATGTCCTGAATTTATTTTTTTTTAAATTAATTTCTTAGGTAATGGGCCTTCAGATGCATTATGAATCTACCCACTCATTAAAGGGCTCCCAGGTAACTAGAATGGCATGCCTCAGTTCATGTTCACAGAGTATTAGGGATTAGGCTAGCTGTATGGAATGTCAGTTCTGTGCAAGGAGGGTGTATAGATTTGGGAGGGAATTTTTTTGTTTGTTTGACAGCTCTGTTTGTCTCCTATTAGATTCTCTTACTATTCACCCATGTCTGTAGGTGAAGACTGTAGGTTAATTTCATTAGAAATTTCAGTGACTCATAGGGAGGTTTTGATACTTAAGGTCATCCAGGACATGTAGGAATTAAATGTTCATATAATGAACTAAATGAAATTAAATTAAAACTTTCAAATGGGTGTTATTAGTATATAAAGATTTGATTGAACCCTTCATAGACTAGAGTAGTTCTATACTCTGACAGTTTTGACACCGTTACTAATTCAAGGACCTTCATTTGTTCTTTGACATCAAATATTGTGGTGTAAGTCAAGAAAGACATTTAATCTTATCCTCTGTTTAACAGTCTTTTATAGTCTTTTGAGGTGACAGTCTTGAAAATGGCTAAAATCTGCTACCTAGAGAATATATTGGAAGGAGGGAAAGAGGTTTATGGCTACATAGTATCAATACCAAGAATATGGTGTAAAATAAATGACTCTTTGATATATAAATTGTCCAAGTGTAGGGAGTGATATCTGAATTCAGTATTAACATATATCTGGACTTAGTAATGAAGCACATGGTTTTTCAGGGAAAAAACCCAAAACATTTAAGTACATGTTCAAAATGTGAGATAGTGGGAATGTCTTTTCTTATTTTTTTAAACATACGAAAGTAGTTTCAAAGCCATGAAGTTCAGAGAGAAGGTGGGGAGGAACAAAGAAGGGAAAAGATGGACAGCTTTTTGAAGGAAAATTAGTAGTCAATTAAACAGCTGACAAAATCAGTCAACAATTTGAGACTACAATTTAAGTACGTTATTACCCATGTGTTTTATTTCTCTATTGGTTATAAAGGCCTGCTCTGGCAAAAATTTTAAAAATTCCACAGCACTGTTGTTGCATGTGGAATTTCTGCATTTATTCAGTGAAAACAGAAATCAAGAAGATATAAAGAAACAAATAAATTGTGTCCAGCTAACACTAACTGATAAGCTTTAGACGTAAATACAGTTTCATTGAATTAGCTTGTAAGCATGGTGTGCTCCAATAATAGTAATTAAGATAATAAGAAGAAATGTGAATAAACTTTTGAATTAAAAGCTAACACTGTATTTAATAAGAAATGTTCTTCATATATTACCAATAAATTCATTCTTGATTATATCAGTTTAACTGAAGAACAAGCTGTGTTACATTACATTTTTGATATCTTACTTCTTAAACCTTTTAGGTATTTAATGATTTTTGGGCAGAGAGGGCTTTTTTAAGACTCTCTAGGTAATAACTTTTTCAATAAAGAAGTTCACTGTGTTTGTGCCAGTTTAGCAATGTTTCCTCTAAGCTATATGGTCTCTGACAGAAACTAGTGTAATCTATTTCTTACTCAGTCAGTTAGTGATATTAGTGCCGGCTTTCTCTGAGAGCCTGATTTAAGAATAAGAAAGTAAGATCATTGCCCTGGATTTCAGGAAAGCAGGCTCTGGCCTCTTCAGGGATCTACTTGGAAGAATCCCCCAGGGTCAGGCCCTGGAAGGATGCAGCAAAGCTGATTGATGCTCAAGGATCACCTCCTTGCAGCTCAAGAGCAGTCCATCCCAACAGTTATGAAGTCAGGCTAAAATGCCAGCAGCCGTGCATTGAACAAGGCACTAGCTCATCACGAAACTCAGACATTAAAGTAAATGTGCAGGAAGTAACCTGGGAGCAGTATAGAGACAGTGTCTGAGCATGCATGGATGTGATTAGGAAAGTCAGACTCTGCCTGGAGTTGAATCTGGTGAGAGATGTCAAAGGCAACAGGAATTGCTTCTGTAAATAAACCAGTTGCAGGAGGAGTACGAGGGAAAATGTGGTCTCATGGCTGAAGGAACAAGGAACGTGGAAAAGGCTGAGGTTCTGCAGGCCACCTTTGCTTCCATCACTACTAGCAAAGACCTTCAGGAACTGTGGAACACCGGGAAAAGTCTGGAGCAGGGAAGATGTACACTTGGTGGAAGAGGTTTAGGTCAGAGAATACTTAAGTAAATAGGACAGAGATAAAACTCTTGGGATGCACCCATGAGTGCTGAGGGAGCTGGCTGATATCATGGTGAGGACAGTCTCAAAAATTGTAGGACTGGGAGATTGAGGAACTGGGAGAAGTGCCTGTAGACTGGAGGAATGTCAGTGTTTCTTCTGTTTTCCAAAGGGCAGGAGGAAGATCACATTCAGCCTTGTCTGTCTGGATGTGAGGCTAAATGCCACAATTTGATTGTGGTGCCATTAGTGTTCAAAGATTTTAAGAGACTAAACAGTTGCGTACACATTTTGGCGTTTGTACTCAGGGAACTCCAGCCTGATCAGTTTTACCTTGATCCCCCAGAAGGTGATGTGTTGTAATGCATTATTGTAATGTCTTTGAAAAGCGATAGTGTGCCCCAGCCAAACCATCTTTTTCAAGTAATACTGTCTTGTATGGATTTAGGATAGATTTTTGTGTTGTACAGATTTGGGATTCTGATGTAAAAAATGCTTGTATCATGTTTACTGTCTTGTCTGCAAAAAGCCCTATAGGAGAAGC
>VYZQ01022103.1:17579-42569 GCA_013400655.1 Mystacornis crossleyi
TAGGACTGAAACAGGTTTAGGAGATAGCAGCCTCCTTTGTAATGCCGGACTAAGAGTTTGCCAGTAAGTTTGGGCTTCTGCGAAATCACACTGGTTCGTTGTTCAGAAGTCCTGAGCTCCTGCAGCGATGGAGCAGCTAATCGTGGAAACCCTTCTGAGACACATTAAAGAAAGTGATCAGGAGTAGTCAACTTAAATTTACCAAGGGGAAACAATCTTGACCAAGCTGATAATTTTCTATGATGAAATGACTGGCTTGGTGGACAAGGGGAGGGAGGACAGTAGATACTTGTATCAGTAAGGCNAAGAATCCCCCAGGGTCAGGCCCTGGAAGGATGCAGCAAAGCTGATTGATGCTCAAGGATCACCTCCTTGCAGCTCAAGAGCAGTCCATCCCAACAGTTATGAAGTCAGGCTAAAATGCCAGCAGCCGTGCATTGAACAAGGCACTAGCTCATCACGAAACTCAGACATTAAAGTAAATGTGCAGGAAGTAACCTGGGAGCAGTATAGAGACAGTGTCTGAGCATGCATGGATGTGATTAGGAAAGTCAGACTCTGCCTGGAGTTGAATCTGGTGAGAGATGTCAAAGGCAACAGGAATTGCTTCTGTAAATAAACCAGTTGCAGGAGGAGTACGAGGGAAAATGTGGTCTCATGGCTGAAGGAACAAGGAACGTGGAAAAGGCTGAGGTTCTGCAGGCCACCTTTGCTTCCATCACTACTAGCAAAGACCTTCAGGAACTGTGGAACACCGGGAAAAGTCTGGAGCAGGGAAGATGTACACTTGGTGGAAGAGGTTTAGGTCAGAGAATACTTAAGTAAATAGGACAGAGATAAAACTCTTGGGATGCACCCATGAGTGCTGAGGGAGCTGGCTGATATCATGGTGAGGACAGTCTCAAAAATTGTAGGACTGGGAGATTGAGGAACTGGGAGAAGTGCCTGTAGACTGGAGGAATGTCAGTGTTTCTTCTGTTTTCCAAAGGGCAGGAGGAAGATCACATTCAGCCTTGTCTGTCTGGATGTGAGGCTAAATGCCACAATTTGATTGTGGTGCCATTAGTGTTCAAAGATTTTAAGAGACTAAACAGTTGCGTACACATTTTGGCGTTTGTACTCAGGGAACTCCAGCCTGATCAGTTTTACCTTGATCCCCCAGAAGGTGATGTGTTGTAATGCATTATTGTAATGTCTTTGAAAAGCGATAGTGTGCCCCAGCCAAACCATCTTTTTCAAGTAATACTGTCTTGTATGGATTTAGGATATATTTTTGTGGTGTACAGATTTGGGATTCTGATGTAAAAAATGCTTGTATCATGTTTACTGTCTTGTCTGNTAGGAGATAGCAGCCTCCTTTGTAATGCCGGACTAAGAGTTCGCCAGTAAGTTTGGGCTTCTGCGAAATCACACTGGTTCGTTGTTCAGAAGTCCTGAGCTCCTGCAGCGATGGAGCAGCTAATCGTGGAAACCCTTCTGAGACACATTAAAGAAAGTGATCAGGAGTAGTCAACTTAAATTTACCAAGGGGAAACAATCTTGACCAAGCTGATAATTTTCTATGATGAAATGACTGGCTTGGTGGACAAGGGGAGGGAGGACAGTAGATACTTGTATCAGTAAGGCTTTCAGCAGTGTCTCCTGTGACATCGTCATGGAGAAGCTGCTGAAGTATGGGCTGGGTGAGCAAACAGTGAGGTCAGCACAAAACGTGCAGAACAGATGGACCACAGGGAATGGCAATCAGTGGTGTGAAGTCTAGTTGGAAGCTGGTAACTACTGTTGTGCCCCAGGGGTTAATACTGTGTTCAGCCCTGTTTAACATCTCCATTAATGATCTGGATGATGCGGTGTGTGCAGTTGGAAGATGATAATTTTGTCAATTAAAATCAGTCTTTCACTGGAATACCCTAATGTAAATTTCTCTGTAGCAAAGTCTGGTTCCCAAATGTTAACTATTTAGGAAAAACATCTGAATTCATGCAGTGTTTCAGAGTATCCAGAAAATGATACTTTAAATTTTCAACCCAAATGATAGTACGTTGTTTATAACTTAAAATGGAAATGGACTCACTCACTGTATTGCTACTGCATTTAATGAGGACAGCCCCTACAACTTACCTCTCTTGGACTGCAGAAGTTTACTTCAGTATGGTGTTTTCAAGAAGGCTGCTTATGCTGTTTTGAGTTTTTAATTGGGCTTTCTTGGTCTGTTTTTTTGTTGTGTTTTTTTTTGTGGTTTTTTTTTTTTTTTTTAGAGATAGGGTTGGGCTTTTTTCCTTTTGACACCTATTAGCATACATACTTCTTCACACAGATCCCTGAAGAGAGTCACACCCTTTCTGTTCCTCTCATTTAAACTAACAAACATGCTCTCAACATCAGCTGCTATACAGCACTCCTTGTAGAGTTAAAAGCAGCAAATAAAAAATCTTAAAAATGGCCAATGTGTTGTGCTAAAAAAGATGCAGACTCATCAGTCCAATTGTGCTGTATATGCACAGAGAAGGTTGCAGGCTCTCTGTTCTGTAACTTCTTCAGGAGCTAAATTGTTCCTGCGCCCATACAGATGACTGACAACTACAAGCATCATCAGTTCACATCTAAACTTTACAAAAATCTTCAGGGAAGGACACTGTCTGTTTGGCATCTGTGACATGCCTCTATCAGAGATGGGGGTAGGGATTTTTTGGTTTGGAGGTGGAATACAGGAACTTTGGAAGTTTGAGTTTGAGACTCTTTTCAAAAGTTTTGAAACTAAATCCAGACTTTTTCAGAGTAAGGGTGAAAATTAAGAGAAATAAGGAACTTTGAGATAGAGGAAAAGGAGGATATACACAATATAGGAAGAAAGAGGAATCACAACAGCGGTGCAACTCTAGATTCAAGGTTGATTCTGACTGGGTCTGGGCACTTCCTCCTTTTCCTGCAAGGGAGGACGTAAGGAGGTTTTTGGCCTTTAGGAGGAAGTTGAATTGAATGCTGCTAATATTCATTGTGTTTGTATCAGTAGCTGCCTGGGAGCAGTGTCCCTAAAAATCCTATCTCTGACACTCCTTATCTCCACTCTTGGTTTTTGCTAATATTGTGAGTAGGGTTAGAAAAGAAAGGAGTTAATCAAAATTTAAATTCTAAGAAAACTTGAAAAAATACATTAAAATAATAGTATGCAAAAGTAATATTAGTTCTGTAGGCAGAGAAGCAGACAAAAGATATCACAGGAGGGGTTTAGTAAGGAGGAAAAACTTTTCCTGAAAAGGAAATTAATATAATGCCATGACACTGTGGGGCATAACTAAGTCATGATGGGAAATTCACATTGGAATTGTAGAGGCATTTCAGAAGCTGTAAGAGCATACAACTCAGGCTGCCTAGCAAGGAAATTATCATCCCTCTTCTAAACTGTTACTTGTAATATATGTATGCAACCATTCAGTGGATTCTAAAATGCTAATGAAGTTACAGGATTGAGGAGAAGCGTGGTGGAAGTGTATCAGTCTTCCCTTGTGTGCTTAAAGTTACTATAATTACCAATTAATAAAATCAAGGACTGGGGACACTGAGCACATCTTAATTTTCCCAGCACCCCTATCAGTCATTGTGTATGCCAAACATTTCAAAAGTATAGTCCTATGAAAAAAGCTAAAAGTATACGGAATCGCATAGTGTTACTTATTTAAACAGAGTAGCCTCTCACTTGCAAGTCTGAGTGGATCCTGCAGTGGACTTGTATGAATAATTCTCTTCTTTTTCTTTTCATTTTTTAAAGACAGCTAAAAGTTTCATTATTTGTATTTGCAGTGTTGTGGTGTTTTGCTTGCACATTTAGCACATTCAGCTTGAAGACAAAAAGAACAGTTCTTCAAGTCAAAAGAAAGGCTTGAGTTTCTGTCTTGCTGTTGACTGGTGGTGGATGTAAGAGTATGATGCTGAGATTCAAAGGCAGCTTGTTTCATGATTACCTGTTTTTTCTGACCCTGTTGTTCTTTTTAGTGGTACTGCACGTATCTTATCTGATTCTGTGGTGACCCATTTGTGTACTAAATCTGCAGAAAAAAAAGTTTAAATAGGTTGCGCTTTTGCCAGTTTAACGTGCAAAAACAGTTCAACAGGAGTTCAAATGAGTCTTGGTGCTAATCTGTAAGATAGAGAGAGAATACACGGTAGAAGGAAAATAGGAGACAGCAACTGTAGCTGTGAAAAATTACATTACCTTAGGTTTTTATAGAACACAAGCCTGAAAAATGAGACATATATGTCAAGTAAATTACTGTTCTTTATCCTTACACCAGTTGAGAGTTCTTGATTATAATTAGATCCAATCATTCATAAGTTATGCCATATAATACAAAGCCAAAACTTAAAATGTAAAGTGAACAGGCTTGTTTTTTTATTGATGCAGGGCTTTTTTGACTCTAGCAAATCATAAATATATACAGTCTGTAACAACATTGTTTTTACATAGAGTCCTCCTTTTGGTACAGATGTGGATAGGTGCTAATTATGACTTAGTTATGCATTTAGGACAAATTTTCCCATTCTCATTTAATAAGTATTTCTAATAAAAGGTTAAAGGACCTTATGTTCCTGCAGTGCAGTACTTGGATCAGCATTGTTACGCTTGCATATCGCTGAATATTCATGACTGTGCAGTTGGCATGCATATGTATGTAAAAAGGAAGAAAGTTGGAATAAAATCTGGGCAGCGACTGTGTTTCACAAATGATAAGCTTAGGTGTTTAATGCAAAATTGCAGAGTTCTGTCATCTGTGGTAAATTGTATCAGTGTATATAGAGCAGGTGTTGATTCTGAATCCCTTGTATGTATCTTCTCAATCTTCATCCTGGCATCTCCGTATTTATCCGGTGATCCATTCATATGGGTCAGACAGGTAGGAGCGGAACAGAGACACAGAGCTGTGAAATGAGAATTTAAGTTAGATGACTTTCTGTTTGTTTTTTAGGTAGTTTTGAATGGAAGAAAGGTAAGGAGTGGCATGGAAAAGATGCATAAACTTGGGATTGACACTGTGCTTGACAAATAAGGTGATGTGAGATACAGTGCCCTTAAAACAATGAAATGCAGATGGTACATACATCATGAGGTATAAGACCAAGTTATCAGAAAAGCAACAGTAACCAGCAAAGGAAGAGTTATGGCTATAACTGCCCACGTTGTGCACACAGCTGTGCATTCGTGTTCTGTCATTGGACCATTCTGAAATGGAGCTGCATAGCTCTGCCACCATGTGATATTTCACCTGCTTTACGCAAAGAATGGCACATTTATTAAGCCTTGCATTCTTTTCACTGCTACACTATGCATTGCAATATTACTTAGCCATCCTTCTACCAGACCCTCATAACCTTATCACACCCAAAATGTCTTCAAATACAAGAGTCTCCCGGTCATCCGTTGATCACATCAGCAGTTGATACCTCCATTTGTAGTGCAAGGGATTCTTAACTTTGCTTAGCTTTTACACCTCCTGATAGTGGTTTAGTCAGAGATGTTGCCCCTTCCTTGCAAGGGGCTGTTTCTTCCCAGCTAACCATCACAGTTGGCACTCTGTTCAACTGCTTCAACCAAATCTCTCTTCACCATTTTAATTCATCAACAGTAAAGGTAAGGCACTTCTCCAAATAATTCCCATTACCTAGTTCCAGAGAAAAAAGAGCCTATTGTGTATTAGGCGTGTATTTTGCTCAGCATCTTGATCAAGGGATTTTTATGTTTTTTTGGAAGTCTTCAAGTTGTACTGCAGCTTTGTTTTTTACACTTTTGGGGTTTTATCATTGATTTCTTTAAAAGGAACAATAGCTAGATTTCATTTAGTGTAACAGAGAATGAGAATTTATAAGTGGAACTGACACGTCCCTTTAGAGATGAATTTATAATTTGATGTACTAAGGAGCAGGATGACAAAAGAGGAAATAAGATGGGGGAGGAAGAGAAAAAGGATATGGGATTAAGAATAATAGTGGTTGAACATTATCTTGTTACCTGCTTATCTTCCTGTTTATTCCAATAAACGAAAAAGTTGGTAGGATTATGCTGTCTCTGGCTTCTATGCTACAAGGAATACAAATATATTTTGAGGTTCTATAGCCTTGGATTTAGCATCAGAAAAATTTAAAAGGTATTATTTTAAATATTAGTTATGAGATAATTATCAGATCTGGTTGTTTGGATCTAATAATCTTTCTTTTAAGAGTGCTGACTGATGACAAATTTGTCTGAAATCAGTAGAAGGTTTTAACATTCAGAATATCTTTAGCAGTGGTCAGTAAGAGTCTTGGTTGCTAGCATTCCTCGAGGGGATGTGTTACATTGATGTGGGATTTTTAGTTTCCATCAAATGCTGACAGAAATGACTGATTTACAGCTTCTGACAGTGCAGCACTTTCCTACTGCTCTTCATTACTGTTGTATCAATTCTGGCTCTTCTAAGCTGGTTTTGATTTTGTAACTTGAAGCCCTAATATTTTGATTCTGGCAGGTAGTTTATGGAAGATAAATCAATGAGCTATCGTTATGTTTCCTTGCTGTCTCCGGGCATTCAGCAGTGGCTAATATCTTGTATCTCATTTTATGGAATCTAAGTTTACTGAGTTAAAATTGGAAAATCAACCTGTGATTTGAATGTTTCTTTGTCTTGTGCGTGGTCTCTGGACCTTAAGTGTAACTGTAGCATTTAGGATTCTGGGATCATTTACTAGTTTCTCACTTAACCTCCATAATAAAATTCTTAATTTTATCTATGGGATTGATTTGTTACACAGTCATTCAGTGTTTTCCTTGAATTTGTCTATTTTGAGAAATAGTCCTTTCTCCCAGGAATATAAGAAATAAATAATAGTTTCTGTGATTGCAGTGTGTTACTGACTTTTCAATTAGTGTTAGTAGTTATTCCAAACAGTTAAAGAATCAGTTTATGTTTTTTTAGAAAATGATAGATATTTGTCTGAAGTATATAGAAATCCTGACAGTAATACAAAATCAATCTTTTTGTAAGGTTATTTGAGGTAATAATATAGTGATGAGTTAATTTTACAGTGATTAAGAGACAACACAGTTGGGGCTCCCAATTAGACTTTGATCTGAGGATATTTCTCTCTGCATTTGATAAGCAAGAAAAAGATGAGAATTAATGGTAAGACATGAGGCTTTGAGCAGCTGGGGTCCATGTTCTGTGTTATGAGAGTTGGTGTAAAGGAAGGTTTTAAAATTAACTGAATACATGTAGTTTGATTTCTCATTTTTAAAATCTAGTGATTTTAAATTGACATCTAAAATATCCTCTGCTATTGAGAGTACCCAAAAAGAATAGTTAAATGATATACATTTTCACAAAGAAAAAAGACAAATACCTCACCTTTAAAAACATCTCAGCATTCTTGTGATGGGTGGAAAGGTAGTTTTCATTGCTATCCGTTGATATCCTAACTTCATGAACATCAAAGCAGGCACAGTAGACCAAGGGTACGGCTTGCTCTTCTGATCTAACATACACCCAGTATGGCAACGCTGAATGCACAATATCAAATGTATCGTGGCTCCTGAAGGAAAAAGGAGCTGTGTATTAGCGTTATCTCCAGAGAGGAGATGATTTCTAGCAGGCCCACTCTACATACTGCTTCCCCATGCTTGGACCACTGACCTGAATGCTGGGACTTGGCAGAATCTAGTCTGCTGAAAAGGCTGAAAAATTGATATCTTTAATGTATATCCTGTTGTTTCTTTGCGTTGAGATAGTTTATAATAAACTAAAATAGTAATAGTGAATGTTAAAAGATTGTATCAGGCATTCTTCCATGGCTTGGAAATTAAGAGTTGTCCAGGTAGAAATAATACAACATGATTAGTGATGAATATAAAGGAATAGCATAGGAATGTAAGAATAAAATCAATGACTCTGAAGAACAAAGTAAGTTTCAATTTACAAAGCACAAGAAAAGAATCAATGAAAGGGTCCAAAAATCTGGGTAAGAGGAGGCACAAAGGGCTAAGTCCATTACCTAGATCTCTTATTAAATAAGAGAGGAGAACAAGTAACAGACTTTCAGAGACTGATTCTTTCCTTCATACTTTGTAAAAGAGATATATTGTGACCTGCTACTTTCATAAAATTAATCTTAGACAGGAAATAAGAGTGGAACCAAAGCACAGAAAGAATAGCCTAAGGAATCTTAATATAGATGTGCTCAAGTGGCAAATCCTAATAAAATTCATCCCAGAATGATTGAGGAATTAAGCACCACTGATTTTATTTATTTATTTAATATCCCAGAGGGTGGAAATAGCTAGCAAAATGGGTTTGTGTGTATCTGGTTTTGTGCCTCTTTATTCTTCTGTTAAGAGAATTATTGGAGCTGTCAGTTTTGATTCCAAATAAAGGTTCAGGAGTAAATAGTTTAGCAATTAATTTGTATCTAACGATGTGTAGAAGAGCGATTGTAAAACAGCCAGTATGGTTTGGTGAGACCTGTTTGTAAGAAACCTCAATATTTTTCTCTTCTAAATAAGAATAACGAGTTTAATAAGAGGAAAACTTCAGGTACAATACAGCTTGGTTTTAATAAAGTCTTTTTCCCTACATGGGCAAACTAGGGAAATGTAATATCAATATTGTCTCCATTAGATGTTGATGTTATCAGCATCAGGTTGAAAGATTGCCTTTACAGAGTAATTATCTATAGTACCCTGTCAAGATGAAAAGACATTAGTGAGTCAGATGATGGAAGGGAACACATACTTAGGAAAGTTACTGATGATACAAGCTGGAGAGAGGTTGAAAGTTTGGGGGTTTCCTTTTTCCTTTGTTTTAAACATAAGATCTGAATCCAAAGTACTCTTGATGAGTTTGGAAAGTCTAAAATCAACAAGATGAAAAACAATGCAGACAAGTATGAAACACTGCATTTAACATGAAGAACTCAAAAGACATGAATCCAAAACAGGAAATAATTATTCAGATAGAAGAATGAGAGAAAAAGAAGACATAGTAGATCTTAAGGTAAACTACTGCTGGGAATAAAGTAAAATTGTTGGTTTGTTGTGGATTTTGTTTGGGTTTTTGGTATTTCTAGAGGAACATACCAGGTATGTTGTAGGAAAGCAGATACTGTCTAGTTTGGCAGATCATCTGTGGGTAGTTGGTCCTATCATATGCCTTGTTGCTTTTTGCCCTTGAGAAGATACAGCAAAATGGAAATTCTTTTTCATTGTTCTGTTTTCTGCTATGGAATGAAAACCGTCCTGATTTGTACTAAAGGTGCTTTATCCTGAATGTTAGAAAGAGTCTTTTTAATTATTAGAGTCGTAAAATACTGGAACAGACTGTGTAGAAAAACTGGAATTAGCTTTCTTGGTAGTTAAACACCTGTCAATATATTCTTGAGCCTGTGTTCGTGCTGCATTAGGATTTGGTGGTCTCTTGTAGTCCATTCCATCTCTCTGTAAGTACAGTGTTCAGACTACATGTTTTGGCTACACAGAAGAGATTGTGTAGAAGAGTTAAATCATAAACTCAGAAGTTAGTGAATGTGCTACTTACGCATCCTAAATGTAATTTTAAGTTGAAGCAGCAAGGAAGAAATTTGTTTTCTTAATATAATACATATATTTTTATTTGGTTCCTCGAAAAGTGATCTGACAAATCATACTTAAAATTATTTTGAGGCTTCTGCATATATGTCTATTTGTCATCTAATGATTATGCTAGAAAATCAGGGAATGTGATTGCAGTAGCTCTGAGATAGAAACCCCTTGATTACTCATCCACAATAGAAAAGCCCTGTGGAAAAAATGGCACCCAAGAGGTTACTTGGATTTGTATATTTCTGCAGGTGAAGTTTACAGACCTGTAAATTTAAGTGTAGAATTTTTGTGGGCAGAATGCATTGACAAATATCCTTGATGGTAATACATCTCCTACTGATAGTCCCAGAACAGGTCAATAATAATGCTTATATTGATAGTAGCAATGCAGGAGATGTTACTTGGTATTATAGCTAAAATCCATGTTATCCCCTTAATTATAATTACATTAATAGTGACAGACTGTTGACAATACTCACATTACTATTGATAGATTTCTGTCAATAACATGTTTCTAAATAAAATATATTCATTCATAATTTTTACAGTGCTCAATAACAGCACTAATAGATACCAGAAGAAATTCCTTTTCCCCTTGTGATATACAATAATTTTTTTTTTGTACTGTACAAAAAATGTTTTGGTTAAAAAAAACCAAAACGCACAAAATACAGGTTATTCAAGAAAGGAACACTTTAGGGGTTTTTTTGGGGGGTTTTTTGGTTGGTGTTTTTTTNGCAGTGTCTTTGACAGTATAAAATAAAGGGAGAACCTTACAAATAGCAGTCTTTACTCTTTTGGCTTAAAGAGTATTTATCTAAAAGGTTCATCACACATTGAGTTTGTTATATATCTGAACATTGATACCTGTCCCTTTCATTACTGGGTCTATGATTCTGAGTTCTTATGTTTTAAGCAACTTAAAATAAGAGAGTTAAAACAGTAAGGATTTGACAAATAGAATTTATTGAAGAAACATGGAGGAAAACCAACATTCTCTATATTCTGTGTAGCTCAATAAAATACAGAATGTGAAAATAACATTTAAAAAAAGTACAAGGTAAATGTCTTAACAATTACAGAGTGTGTTTTTATCTAGTTTTAAGCTACTATAGTTCTCAGTTTATTTCTACTGTACTGTAGTACTACTGTCTGTGAAAAACAACAAATTTCTGAAGGACTTTGTATAGAATTAATTTTGAAAGGAAAATTTCCTACGATAGCAAAATCGAGATTAAAATTTAGGGCTCTTCTCTTAAAGAAACAGTTGCTCTTATTCAGATCGTTAGGACATTTGCAGACATTTTCATAGGCCAATGCAGATTTAAAACTGTCCCTTTTAATATTTGCCTATGGGGAGTAAGTGTCTTCCTTATAAGTGCAATAAAACCTTAAATCAGTTCAGAAGAAAGCATAGCAGATAGCAGAACACTAAGCACACTGAAATGTGCTTACACATTAAAATCAGAATTATATGGATATAATCTTTACCTAACTTGCAGGGTCCAGTTAACAGCCATGGCCTTTGGCACACTTCTAAGCATTCTTAGCAGGAAAGAACTTCAGAACAATGCCCAGATTTATTGCTTGAATTGGGAATACTTAATTGTTCATGAAAAAGAAAGTTGTTTTTGCCTTTGTTTGTTTGTTTGGTTTTTTTTGTGGTTTTTTTTTTTTTTTGGTTGGGTTTTTTGTTGTTGTTTTGTATGTTATTGTCGTTGATTTTGGGGTTTTTTGGTTTTTTTTTAACATAGCAGTGTTACAAGCGTAACTTAAAAGATAGCATCCTTATTGTTGTTTGGTATTCTTCCTTTTCCATATAGTCTGTATAAACATGACTAAAAGTTGAATCAATTTGATAGCTGGTAATTCAGGAAGAGACATTAAACATGACACCACTGAACAGTATATATGGTGTTGATTCTGAATTTTTTTTTAAAAAGACTTGTTGGATTTTGCAAAATTTCAAAGGTTAACAAACAGTGGTTCTGCTGCTTGGGCATGTTGTCTCAAAAGTGGTTCCCATTTTCTGTATACAAAGTTCCAGTGCATTCTAACAGATTCACTGAAGTTATTTCCTTCAAATACAGTTCTGTATAGGATCATGGACATGGAAAAAAAATACATATTATCACAAATCAACTAGATTCTGCAATGAGGAAATGGGAAAGTCAAGCTCCAAGTCCCAGAGAAGATCTTTACAACATTTAGTCTACCCTCCTGTGAAAATTTGGAATAAATTAATTGCCATAACAGGTAGGTTCAGGCATCATTTGGTCAAGTTTCAAGAATTTCCAGGGATGGAGATTTCAGTCTGTAGTGGTTTTGTTCGCAATCCATTACTTACTTATTTTCCTTCTGTGAGATAAGAATTAGGAGAAAGCAAAGAAGGCTCAAAACTTTAAAGAATATAAAGATAGCTTTATTAACAGAACTAAAAAAAAAATATTAAGAGTCAGAATAAATCTTCAGAACTTTTCTCCTCCCCCCACCTCTCTTTCTTCTCCCACTGACAATGTGAAAGGACAATAACTTGNCCTACATTGCTGAAGGGGTTAATCTTACCGGGCCTTGCAGCTGGAACTTACCTCTCACTGTTGGTCACATGATCTCTGCTGGGCAGCGGCTGGATGAAGTTTGGCTGAGTGGTCCCGGCCTCCGATGGGGGGAAGGGGTTCGGCCGAGACTGCTTGCGGCTCCAGGGTGGTTTTCTCCTAGCCGGCCCGGCCCCGTGCTGCTGCGCTGGGGGCTGACCCTGCCAGGCCGTGATGGAGCTGGGCTGTGCCCCAGCCCCGTCAGGCCGTGCAGGCCGCACTGGGGCTGAGATGTTTAGCAGAGCAGAGCTGCGGCCTGAACCCGCAGGGTTGTGTGGGCAGGGCCCAGCCCAGCCCTGCTGGGCCACACCGGTTGGGCCCGGGCCAGCGCCGGGCTGGGCCATGTGGGCACCCCAGTTACCAGTCCAAAAGCCTGGAAGTAAGAGAGCTTCCCAGGCTTGTTTGTACTTAAATGTGTTTTTACAGAGGTGTGTTCAGCTTTCTTAAGTGGCTAAAGAGTTGTCAATATGCAAACTAGCCAATTGATTGGTTTGTCGGGTCTGGAGGAAGTTAAAGCAGCCGCTTGCAAAAACATGACTTCCATAGCTGGTAGATTTTTTCCTTTACTAAAACCCAAGCCATGCTAAACCACGACACAGTCCCTGTAGACAAAATGTTCCAGCTTCCTTGGGTTCAACTGGAATTTCTTATGTAGCGACTTAACACACAGTTGCCTCTCTTTCTTTCACTGCACCTCACAGAAAACTTTGCCTTAATTGTCTGCAACCCTTAGGTACTAGGAGATTACTCATAGACCACTTCTTAGCTGCCTTATTCTTCAGGCTGAACAATCTCAGTTCCTTCAAGCTCTTCTCATATATCAGGACCTGGGTTCCCTGATGGTGTTAGTTAAAGGACTCTTTTCAGTTTGTTGACATTTTTTTTGTACTAGTCATAGAAAAGAGGTAAAACTGGGCTTAGTATCCAGGTGTAGACTCACCAGTGCCAAGTGGACGGTAATATGCACATTTTTCAGTCTGCTGGCTATACACATGCTAATGTGCTGCAAGGATACACTGGCAGCTTGTGTTCAGCTTGCTGCCTGTCAATCCCCACATCCTCTTTTTCAAAGCAGGTATGCAGTCATACAGGCTCCCAGCCTATGTGTATTTCATGATCCATCGTAGTCCTGTGGATTTGACACATCTTCCTTTGTCTTCAGAAAGTTCTTGATGACCCATTCTTCACTTGTTCAGATTTCTTTAGATAATATGGCTATGAGGGAAAAATCAGCACAGATTTAGTCTACCTTATTTATGAGAATCTTACAATAGAAGTTGCTCATAGCACCCGCGGTAATGGAAAACAGTTGAAAGAGATGGTTGAACTGATGTTGGGAAATAGTCGTAGTAGATGGATCAAGGAAGTTGTTTGATAAGATGTCCCTTCTGAGTAACTTTAGTATTTTTAAAGGATGTTTTGTGTGTTGGGTATGGTATAGAACACTGAAACGAGTAGAGCAAAGTGAAATGAGTAGAAGAGAAAGTGAAGAAGACATTAGACTTTTAGGGGTTATGAGTGAATAACCAGTGACAGGTTCCAGAGCAGATGGTTATCAAAATTCCTAAAATGGTCNTCCCAGGCTTGTTTGTACTTAAATGTGTTTTTACAGAGGTGTGTTCAGCTTTCTTAAGTGGCTAAAGAGTTGTCAATATGCAAACTAGCCAATTGATTGGTTTGTCGGGTCTGGAGGAAGTTAAAGCAGCCGCTTGCAAAAACATGACTTCCATAGCTGGTAGATTTTTTCCTTTACTAAAACCCAAGCCATGCTAAACCACGACACAGTCCCTGTAGACAAAATGTTCCAGCTTCCTTGGGTTCAACTGGAATTTCTTATGTAGCGACTTAACACACAGTTGCCTCTCTTTCTTTCACTGCACCTCACAGAAAACTTTGCCTTAATTGTCTGCAACCCTTAGGTACTAGGAGATTACTCATAGACCACTTCTTAGCTGCCTTATTCTTCAGGCTGAACAATCTCAGTTCCTTCAAGCTCTTCTCATATATCAGGACCTGGGTTCCCTGATGGTGTTAGTTAAAGGACTCTTTTCAGTTTGTTGACATTTTTTTTGTACTAGTCATAGAAAAGAGGTAAAACTGGGCTTAGTATCCAGGTGTAGACTCACCAGTGCCAAGTGGACGGTAATATGCACATTTTTCAGTCTGCTGGCTATACACATGCTAATGTGCTGCAAGGATACACTGGCAGCTTGTGTTCAGCTTGCTGCCTGTCAATGCCCACATCCTCTTTTTCAAAGCAGGTATGCAGTCATACAGGCTCCCAGCCTATGTGTATTTCATGATCCATCGTAGTCCTGTGGATTTGACACATCTTCCTTTGTCTTCAGAAAGTTCTTGATGACCCATTCTTCACTTGTTCAGGTTTCTTTAGATAATATGGCTATGAGGGAAAAAAATCAGCACAGATTTAGTCTACCTTATTTATGAGAATCTTACAATAGAAATTGATCATAGCACCCACGGTAATGGAAAACAGTTGAAAGAGATGGTTGAACTGATGTTGGAAAATAGTCGTAGTAGATGGATCAAGGAAGTTGTTTGATAAGATGTCCCTTCTGAGTAACTTTAGTATTTTTAAAGGATGTTTTGTGTGTTGGGTATGGTATAGAACACTGAAACGAGTAGAGCAAAGTGAAATGAGTAGAAGAGAAAGTGAAGAAGACATTAGACTTTTAGGGGTTATGAGTGAATAACCAGTGACAGGTTCCAGAGCAGATGGTTATCAAAATTCCTAAAATGGTCATGGGGTGAAAAGATGAGGGGTAGGAGGGTGGATAGTCATTGGTTCGGGAGTTTTTTGAGTGATGCAGCAAAATCCAGTAGGGGTTGAATTGACCCTTTGATTATAAATTAGAGGAGGGAATTTATTTGGCTCATACTGGAAAATGTTTCCTGTACTTTGGTTCCTGCTACAGAGAAGACTTAAGTGTGAGTGAGACAGGCTTGGATATACACCCTTTGTATCTTGGTTTTTCCAGCCAGTGTGGGTTGATGCAATGAACCCCAGAGCTGTTTGCCCAGAGGAAGGGGCCTTATACTTCAGCCGTGTTTTGCCTGCTAATAAGGAAGGAGGAGTTTAAAAAAAACTGAGTGGAGCTATTGGATGCTCTACCCATGCCGCAGTCTTAGTTAATTGTAAACTACTGTTATACAGCCTACACTAAGGACAAAGAGATACACTAAAGACAAGATATACACTAAGGACAAAATCATATTTTCTTGCAGTGATAACCAATTACAAGTATGGGAAACAGTAGGAAAGCTACAGATGCTGTTTTACACTGTGTTTTAAAACTTCTGGGGTGTTCTGTTTCAGCAAATATGGTTGTTCATTTGGAGGATTTTGTTTTTAGTATTCTTGGCATCATTAACAACCATTCCTACCAAGACCCTCTAAGCATCTTTTACTCACAGTAATCTTGTATGTGTTTTAAGATTTTTGTATTATAAATAAGAATTTGAGGCACCACCTCCTATACTTTCTGCACAAGGCTGTGGACTCCTTGCAGGTCTGTTTTGCAATGAATCTGGTTTAGAAAGTGAAATATATCGGGTACCATCTGAAATCACTACTGAATCACTTTAGGTGTTTTTCTGTTGACAAAAGGAAGCAAAAATTGGTTACCCCACAATTTTGCATTGAGGTGTTACCCGTATTTTGCTTTTGCAATTTATTGCATTTATTTTCTTAGTCACAGAATTCCAGATGCAACAACATTTAAAAGAAACCATTTTTTAAAAGTGTTTTTCTTTTTCTCTATAATGCTTGAGCAAGAGGAGTATATGTTTGTTGAAGTTGCTAGCATACATTAATCATCTTGCCTGGAAATGTTATACAACAAGTAGCACAATCCCACAATCCTGTCGAAAACACTCTAGAAAATATATGCAGACTTCAGTGGAGTACTGTATGATAATTTATGTCTGAATGCTGAATATTTCTTTAATCTCATAGGATTTTTCTCTAAACAACTCCCCGTCTTGAGAAGATTTTCTTCATTCCCACCTTAATTTTCATCCATATCTTTATGTCGTTCCTAAATTTGTCAGTATTTCTAAGGTTTTGCTTTCAGCTGCAGCTGAATTGTTCATATGGCAACACCGTCTGCCCCACTGCTCTTTTCCAGAGTTTTGCTTAGTATGTTCATTTTCCCCTATTTCTCCATAGAACACCATATAGTCTTACAGTTATTTCTGATCTATTTTAAGGTTCAATTGAATATTACAGCTATGCTTTGCAATATTTTTTTAAAATGTACATATACATATATTAATATGTGTATGTATATTAATCTGTGGATTTTTCTAAATATCTAAATTATGTTGAACACTTGTCTATAACCAAATGTTAACTGTTTGTGAGAAATAGTCAAGTATAATTTCTTTTGAGAATGAGATTTTAAAGTAATTTAAATGTATACTAATTTTACATTGATGTAAAGCCTCTTGAAAGGAATTGTGGCATATTATGAACATATTTATAGAGCATTCTGAGAACTTTGTCTTGTTTACTGCTATATTATGGTGTATTACGACTTCGTTATCTTTAATAGAAATAGGAAATGTTCCATTATACTAAAATATATTTGTGTTTTATTTCTAGAAAGTTTTTTTGTGAAGAAATGGCCTCCAGCATTGGAAATGAAAAGAGTGTGAATCCTGTGCTCAGAATAAGTCAACTTGATGCTCTTGAACTAAACAAAGCCCTGGAACAACTAGTGTGGTCCCAGTTCACCAACTGTTTTCATGGATTTAAACCAGGGGTGTTGGCTCATTTTGAACCAGAAGTAAAAGCATTTTTATGTCTTATATTATGGAAATTCACTATCTATTCCAAGAACGCGACTGTGGGACAGGCCATTCTCAATATTCAATACAAGAATAACTTATCTCAAACAGAGAAATACCAACCTCTGAGCAAACACCAGAAGTTATGGTATCTTATTTTCACTGTTGGTGGAAGATGGTTGGAAGAAAGATGTTATGATTTATTTAGCAATTGTCAACAGCAGTCTTTCTGCAAAATTAAGAGCTATATTAGTTTTGGATCTGGACTTCTTAAGCTTTGTGGACTTCTAAATTTTGTGATTTTTCTTCAGAAAGGAACATTTGCAACGCTTACAGAACGCATTCTAGGAATTAGGTCAGTTTTTTGCAAGCCACAAAGTGTTCGTCAGGTAGGATTTGAATACATGAACAGGGAGCTCTTATGGCATGGCTTTGCTGAATTTTTGATATATCTTCTACCACTCATTAACGTACAGAAACTGAAACTTAAAATTTCTTCTTGGTGCTCGCCTATCGCAGGTCTTTCCAATAGTGAAAACACATTAGCGGCTCACTGCAGGGAATGTTCACTGTGTGGGGAATGGCCTACCATGCCACATACCATAGGGTGTCCACATGTTTTTTGTTACTACTGTATTAAAAGTAACTTTTTATTTGATATGTATTTTACATGTCCTAAATGTGGCTCAGAGGTACACAGTCTTCAGCCACTGAAGTATAAAATTGAAATGACAGAATTGCATGTCTGATACGAGATACTGACATGATATATATTGAAGAGATTAATGGAAGAATTTAGAAATTATTGGAAGCAGACCACTTCAAGATGGTTTTGGAGACTCTCTAGTTTATTGTAACATATATTTTTACTGGTCTTAGGTTTTTATTGGGTAATAGTGTCATAATGCCCTACCCTGCTTGGCAAGTATGGGGAAGGTAGTTGGATTTACTCTGGGTGGTGCATGGTAGAAATAGCAACATTCTCAGGAGGTTCAATAAGAACTTCTACTTGCCAACTTTAGAACATTCCAATTGAATAAGGCACTTGGCAAACTTTGACTTAGCAATCTTTAACTTACCCAGACACAGTGCCATTACCAACTTGGCTAGTAGATGGATTTAGTGGGAAAGTTGTTCTTTTCATGCCTAGAGAATAATTTTAAATTTTAATTCCCACTGTGATGTAACACTAAAATAAACCGAAGGTGTAAACAAAACAGTGCACCTTCTAGACTTTCATGAGATGACAACTAATTTTCTCAGGCAACTATGTCTCTGCCCTTCAATTACATATATTTTGCCGTCCTCGAAAGCTGAGGGATGAGACCCATTATACATTGGAATGTGGCAGCTGTTCAGAGTAACCCACATTCTTGCGAGTCAGAGACACTGAAGAAAACTATCTACTCACAAGATGCTGTCTGTAGGAATTGCCACTCTTGTTTTTTTTGGTGTGGTCAAGGTGGGTGCCAAATCTCAGAGTTTACTTCCACACAGAAAAAGATCAAACACATATTAAAATAGGTAATTTCTTATTTTTGCTTTTACTATTTGCTTTCTTAGCTGGCTTTGCAATGTTTTTATTGTTCTAACAATTTATCCATTTACTCTTCAACTTGGTTTTATAAGATTTTCCTCTTAATTGCAGTCCTTTTGTAGCAGGAAGTCTTATCCAGAAGAGTCTCATTAACACAAAAATACATTGCATCCTCTTTTGAATCTTAAATTGTCAAAAACATACACAGTTAAATTGAGTAAATAGCTTTATGGTGGCTCTGTTCTTGATCGGCAATCATCAATAATCAGTCCCAAAAATAGCAGAGTAACAGCTGATTGAGTATCTTTGATCTACTTTTATGAAATGGTTTATTACATTCTTGATTCTACATTCTGATTAAAACAACCCACCAGCCTATTTGTTTGAAGATCTTAAATTCTAGGTTTTGATCTTTAGAGTGACACGCAGTGCTTTCATCTGATGTAATTAAATACAGTTAGCGGGTGGGCAGCCCAAAACTTCATTAATTCTGCTACTGTTCTGTGAGTCAACAGAGACTTCAGAGCAAGTGCTTCCAGATACTGTGCTGCAATATGATTTGCTGTCAAATGTGTATATTAGCAGCCTGCCATATTTCTGTTATTTGCTGTTGTAGTTAGTACCAGCAGATGCACATCTGTCTTCATTAGAGTATCAAAACTGACAAGTCATTTGGAGAGCATCCTGAAGTCCCTTCTTGATCCTGAAGGGATTTTGTATCAATTGTCCTTCCACGTCACTGAATAGCTTTTCCTAAAGAAATGTATTAGCAACCCTGACTTCAAGGTGATCTAATGTCTCCAGAAACATCAGCAGCACTTTTGGTACTTCTGTCTTTAACTATCCTTATTAATTAAGATTTGTATGCATCCAAAATCCAGTATTTGTAGCTTACAGTCATAGCAGACTGTTGTCTGGTGTGGTCTCTTCATTTAGTCTGAAGTGTCAGAGCAATATTTTGTCAAAAGAGCAAGGATTCTCTATATTGGCCTCTATTAGGTGCCATGTCCTTCTTATATGGGAGTTAGCTTCTTTCCTATTTAGAAATGTTTCATTTTCCTGAATATTTGAAGAATGTTATCTTCCTTTTTCATTCCACCTCCCTCTGTCCTGCTGTTTGATGTGCATAAGCTGTATGAATTTCCTGGGGTTTGTTTTGTCTCTTGCAGCATCATGCAGGTAAAGTTTGTATTCTGTTTTTCATCCCTGTTACACCATCGATACAAAACCTGTTTCCAGCGGTTTAGTACCTCTTGTACAACTGTTTTCTGCTGGCTGTGCTATATTGCACTGTACTGCTGGGGATTTTTTATGGAATTAAACTTTTAATACTTAACTTATGCTGACTTATTATACCGAAGCATTGGCCTATTCTGTAGCACCTCCTCATCACTGTGGTGGGTTTGTAGCCCATAACATTGACAAAGTTTGTAAAGTCTGGGTCTTGTGGCATAAACAGTTCATGTTACCCTAAGATCCTAGATCTTAAGGTGGGACTTTAGTTCTTTTATTTTCCATGCAAGTAAGCAGGTACCAAGCATCTCACAGAAGTAGGTGGTTGGGAAAAAGAATGGTTGTTTATGTCAGATACAGAATTTTCTTTTTTTTTTGAATCTACCATATGGTAAAATCTTTGCTCAGTTGTAGTCACAGCTGAGATTAATGAGACCAAGGTTCCAACCTGAATATTGAAAAACTACTTGCTACCAGCTTAGGTTTTTAATACTTCAAAATCAATATTCAGCATTTTCCTGACAGCACTTTAAAATTAAATATACACTTTTTTAATATTTTAATTCTATTTTGTTGTGTCTTGTGATCTATAAGCTGCAGAAGAGTCTTAGTTGAAGATATTACAGGAAAAAAATCAGATAATTTGTAGACTAATCAAAGGATAATGAGTTTTACATATTAATTACCTTGATAATTTGTCCTCATAAGCATTATATTTTTCAGGTTAAAACTCTGCTTTGACAAAGGACTGCTACATCTAGTCATGCTTCCTGCAGTAGAGGGAATAAAATTTATTTTGTAATGTTAATCTTCAAACAAAAGAGGGTTAGTATTCAGCTACCATTAGAATGTACTTGTGAATAGTTATAGTGCATCAGTGAAAAGGATAAATGCTTAGAATTTAAGGAAGCGGAAGGACCAGAACTATTATTCAGTCTTGGATAGGAGTTAGAGCCTTGTATTACCAGTTTTCTTTGTGCTCTGTTGACTTTGTGTGCTACATGAACATTTTCATTATCAAAAATCAAAAAATGAAGGCATAAATGAAACAGACTAATTTCATTAATGAATGTACTAGAAAACTTTTCATATCTTCATTTGAATGAGAATTACCAGTTGGCACAAGGTGTGATTCAGGAGTCATTCAGATGAAAGGAGTCGGAGAATGCTGATTCTTACTTCCTCAAACCATCACCATTCCATCTACTCTCTATGATTTAAGGGAGGTTTTATATAAATAATTTTATAGAAGACTTAAAAGCAGGAGTTTCTGTAAAAGAAATGAGAGGGATAGTACCTGATTTCTGCCTTACCTGGAAATATTTATTTTTGTCTTAAGTGTGATATATGATGGACAAGGATGATCTCAGCTTTAGTAGAGACAATGTGAAGAAAGATGAAAATGCATTTCCTAAATACAATCTATTATAATGTCCTTATATGAGAATACTAATACAATTGTTATCTGGGATGTGTCATTCTTATGAAAGTTGACAAATAAATGAGACTTTTTAACAGGAGATTCTGAAGTTTGCCTTTTTCTTAAGAGTTTTTCTGGAAGGGTGGTTATTTCTTACTCAGTGGGTGACTTCACACTTTCCCATTTATGAGACTAAAATACAAAGTGAGAAACTAGAGTACTCTTTAAAACTTCTAGTTTTAGGTTTAAGCAAATTATCTTTTTCACATTTCTTCTTTTGAGCAGATTAGTCATAGCTGTTACACTTCACTGTGTGTTTGCTTGGGAGCTGTGTTGGCTTGTACTGAGAAGAGAATATTGTGGCATGACTGGGAAGAGGATAGGGTCATGCTTATTGCCACAATAGATATTAAAAGCAAATTACCATCAGTTTTATTAACAACAGTATGGTAGCCTGAGCTACTGCAAGTCACAGTGCATACACCCAAAGCAACAGAAGCAGTTTCAAAATGGTGCTTCAATGGTGCTACATATTCCCAGGAAGAGCTCTTAGTAGAATTGGTCAAATAGATTACAGCTGCCTGCCTTCAGCTTCCCAAGAGTTTTTACATGCTGACAACATTAAAACATCCATCTAACATTGTTACTACAGTCTTAAGTTTCTGCCGTTCCAGGGAAGTCCACTTCCAAAGCAAGGAGCTGGCACAAGCCTGGCAGGGTGACCAAATAGCTACCATTCAAGGAAAGGACATTGGTGGGCAGAATCCCTCTCAGGCAGGCACCAGATGAATCACAGACATGCACAGGAATACTTGTAGAACATCTGCTAAAGCCAACAAGTCATCTTTTCTGTTCTCTAGAGCACACCTGGGGTTTTAGACTTCTCAAACTGTCTGCTGACTGCATACAAAATGCAGATAGGAGGTGTAGGCAGACTTGTGCAACAGCAGGTGCAGGTAGTTCTATGTCCTGTAGACAGTTTTTAATAAGTACAGAATCCTTAGCTGCATACCTCTGATCTTGGGTCTCCTAAGAGGACAAACTGGTGCAAAGTATGATAAAGTTTGCCAGTGTTCTACCCTTTGTCTCAAATCTGTCTACTTTCAGGGACGTATTGCAGGGGAAAAAGGTTTGTCTGGTAAATGCTCTGCATTAGGCTATACTGGAAGAGCTGTAATGGAATACTAATCATAGCACGTTGGAGTAGCTCAGGAGAGGGGGGAAAGCTGACTCTTCTCTCTTCTGCCGTTTTCTGTGTTCATTGCAATCTTCTGTCTAACTTCTTGACTGCAGAACTGCCAACTTTCATTAACGTGACCAAAGCATCCTATCACGTTCCCTAGCTTTTAGTCACTTGCCAGTAGCTGGTGTGCCATCTTGTTTAAAGCCTTTACCTAAATAGTCCTTCAGGAGACGCTGTTCCAAGGAACTAACCGAAGATAGCATCTCCAGATTGTGCAATTGGCAAGGATACCCCCGATGTAATAACTGTGGCAAAGATAATCCTTGGAGATATGTTGTCTTAATGGAAAAAAGTCACAGCTTATAGGTTCAGTAGAACTCTTAAGGTACCTGATTCCCTAACAAGATTGCTCTCCTGCTTTCTGTAGTTAATTCTCCTTTGTGGCCTGAAGATGGTGCAGAAAGGATCAGGGTTTACTGCCTAGAGGCAGGGCACTCCCTGGGGATAGGCCCCTAGGAGACTGCCTGTTGCAGCAGGCAAAGACAGTAAATTGCTTCTGTGGCAGTACTGACTCATACATGGGAATGTATATTACCTCTGAAGACTTGCAAAGGGTTTTGAAACTTGTCCTCTTTTAATTGGGGTCTACTGCCTGTTACAGGGTTACTCTGAATGAATTCTCTCCTATTGTACCCAGTTTTGATATAACGTTTTTAGTCATGGTTGTGCATGGTGCAGTAAGGGACAACGAGCTTGGTATTCTGGATGTTGATACCCAGTTTATCACTCATGATCTTCATCTTAATTTCAGATGCATTAAACGACAGCAGCAACTATGAGCATACTATGTGAGAGCCAATTATCCGGGTAGAGATGTATGGCTTATGACAAGGCATAAGAAGCAGTGTGTATAATGCAGACCCAGGGCTAATTAAGCTTTTCTTAAAATGCTTTTGTGTCTGTTTGTAGTTAAATAGGTAAGTTTCTCATGAGTGACTACCATAGCCACAAAACAGTCTCTCTGTAATTAATAAAAGCTTCTGTGATGTGTGTGCAGTATTTATTGTAACTTCTAACTCCAGCCTCTCCTGATGCAGGCTGTTACCAAAGGTTGTGGATCCCGTGGATTACTCCACCTAATAAAGTCACATGGTTCAAAGACAGAGAACGAATAATGACCGTGGTTTCAGGATACTTTTCATAAAGTCTCTCACATCTCCATGACTGCTACACTACCATTAATAACAACCTATCCCTGATTTATTCCGTATTAAAAAGTATAAGAATAGGGCAAAACTGGAGGCAGGTGCTGGACACAGGAATCAGAGCTCTAGAGCAGTGTGGCTTCAGGGTAGACATGAGGATTTCAGAGGGCCTGTTGTATGCTGAAACTGCACACTCACTGCTGTTCATTCCATATACAGAGGACAAAATGGTCCCATGTGGTGCGTGCTATTTCTTCTCCAAAAGCAATACTTGGATGGCTGGAGCATGCTGCAAATGCAAGCATGAGATGGGCAATTAGCCAAGTGCAGCTTCTATTATATGTTTTGTGGAAAAGAGGGTAACAGTTCAATTGTGTTTGGCTGGTTGTCTCCAGGTTTAAGCAAACCTGGGCATTGCAGAAGGTATAGATGGACCTGCAGCATGCCTCCTCTGTTACATCCTTCACAATCCCAGCAACAGCAGTCACCATGCAACAGTTTCAATGGTAGTAGAGTGGCAAGGCACAAAAAAGTGCAGATTGCTCATTGCGTCATTGCTTAGTGCCACAAAAATGCATCTTCCTAAAAATATAAATTGATCCATGAAAAACTGGTGCATTAGCTATACTTGCAGAACCAATATAGATATCAGGACATGGAGATTAGAAGTATGAAGAAAATGGTACTTGAAAGTTTTTCACATACACAGTAAAACAGCTTTTGCTGAAGAAATGCAAAATGCATTAGTCATTAAGAATAGATATCTGCACATTTCCAGTCACCTACAGCTATTCCTGGAACTACATAGCAGGATCAAGAAAGAAATAACATTCAAGCTGTGAAATATTTTACTGCAATGTCTCAATATTCTAAAAGAAATTAAAAGATTGTAGCAATCAAAGTCAACTCTTGCTGAATGTAAGAATAAAAGACTTTTTTGTAAAATTCTTAAAATTAGCTCCACTAATTAATTTGCAGGCATATGACTCTCTTAAGATGCATATGATTGTGAGAAGTTGCTTTTCACAATGAAGTGGTCAGTTCTTACATCTAAGGTATCAGTTTAACTCATGCTTTAAAGAGGTTGTTGGGGAACATGCAAGAAAAAGCACGTAATTGATTTTCGTGATTACAAAGAGACGCTACCTGCTTTCTCAGGAACTGCTCATGAGCATGATGTTTTAGATTTACCTTTTGAAGCAGAACATGTATTTTTTGGTAAAAGTATTAATTTTATTTTAAAATATGTTTTAAAAGGTTACTGTTAATATTATCTGTGGGTTTTTTTTCTTTTTTCTCTTGTAAGACCTTATAGAATGGATGGAAATTTTAATTCTATTGCAGAAATAAAAGACCCCTTTTTGGCATTTTGTAAGTAGATGATATTCTGTTAGTGACTGCCTTTTCA
>VYZQ01022105.1:11341-39467 GCA_013400655.1 Mystacornis crossleyi
CAGCATGTGAAACATGAAATATTTTTAGTAAATTCTACTTTTACCAACACAAAACATAGGGCTGTGATGTTGGTTATAAATCCTTTGTCAGTGTTTCTCAGCTCCCCCATCATCTCTACAGTAATGGAACTTTTTCCATTACCTGAGAGACTTTCTACTTCTTGCAGTCAAGGAGTGGAAAGAAGACTATGGAAACAAATAAACCCAAAATATAAGTTTCAATTTCATTTTTAAAAAACATTTTAAAGCCCCATGGTATTTTCCAATATGAAAACAGATAGAGGTGGAAGTGGTACTGAGACAGAGCCATACTGACACTTGCACAGCTCAGTTTACATACATAATTACCCTAAGAATGGTCTAAAACATCAGAAACTTGCACCCAAATTTCTCTTTATAGCCAACATAAACTCCATGGAAACAATTTCAAGCAGCTAAGAAAAAGAACATACAACATATACGTGCTTTTTGCCTTTGCTGCCAAAAATGACTTTGGCTGATATAACTACCAAAACATTTGTTAACATAATGTTATTTACTTCCTTGTTTTGCCTAACTGCAATGTTCATTTTGTACTTGTGCATATTTGCACTTTTATTATGTTCTAGACCATGATTTCAAAGAAACATGAGTTAGTGCAAGAAATATTTAGTCTATCAGTCTGAAACACTCAAGGCAATACTCCTAGAGCAACAGCATGCAAAAAGGCAATTTTCCGATTTCATTTATGACCACAAGTTACGAAGAAAGACAAGGAATTTACCCGATTCCTGGAGATAGCGATACACCAAGAAATTCACTTCGTCACTGGTTATGCTCATCTTAGCCCAACCTCAATATGATGAGGTTTACGAGAAGTGTGATCCACGCTCTGTTTAAAGGGAGAGAGAAGAACAGGTTTGTTTCACCTTTATTTGCTATGAAATGTGTTATCAAAACAGAGGTGGGAATTGCTACGGTATTTAAAGATGTCATATAGTTATTAGAGCTGTAATGTCCCAATGTGAGGCAGCCATTAAATACTGTGAATCAAGTACTCAGGCTGCACTTCTATTACAACTCAGGAGCAGTATTGAACATATATGAGAGAGTCAGAGGGAACATTTTAAATATTGGAAGATTTTTCTAATGTCAACTCTTGTACTTGTGTGGCTTTACTACAGGTTCTTTGGAGACTCTTTACTGTGTGAGCATCTTCTTTTCAGAACTGATGGCAATTACAGTCACATATAACACATCAAATTATAAGGTTTGTGCAGCCCTGAATTCGTAATCCAGTTTTTTGTCCAGCTGTTCATCCACTGAAGACAGATTCTTTCCTTAGAAAACCGTGTTATGCAATGAATGGGGAAGGAGAGGAAGTGAAAGAGAATACCATATACCTTGAGCCAACAAGGAAGACAAATATCCTTGCATTATACAAAGCTGTAATATTATAACGTCTCTGTTGATTAATGGTGAGCAAGAATTAAACTTCAATTTTTCATTTAAGTAATCGCAACCTTTACGATGACGATTTTACATTACTATTTTTGGCATATACTCTGGTAATAAAAGCACTGGGTTTAGATGATAAATTTGTTTGGAACGTTTTCCATTAAAACTTGATGATTCATTCCTGTTTGGGAATCTGACTTTAAGTAGTTTGGTTTTAAAAGACCTAAGGACTCCTCAGACATACACTTTGCAGCTGTGTCAGCCACACCATACCTATAAGTGATCACGTACGGCTTTGGCCGCAGAGACGCACACCAGGCTCTCACCGTGCACTGCAAATGAAAGACCGTAGGCGTGTGCTGGGTGTTTTGATTTCCCGGATGTCTTTTCTTGGCAGGAGGAAAGGTTGTCTTTGTTCATCGAAAACCTCTTCAGTAATTCCTGCTGCCTAAAGTAGCACCTGCTACTGCAGGCAGTGCTGACCGACTGACGTGTCCCCTGGTGGTCTAAACCAGCAGGTCACTCATGACTGTAACAGATGTCTTTGCATATTTATGTAAATGGAGGTCTTTTGAACCCTGGTAAGCCTTTTATTATCCTGGGCTGTATTTCATCAATAGCTGGGATGCTGGTTTTCCATATGAAACCATAGCTTGCTAATTTGGCAGGCATCTTCCGCAAATACTTGAGTCTTAATTGTTACAGTTTGCATTGAACGGAGAACAAGAAGAAACAAAGCACTGAAAATCATTCGGTCTCCGTAAGGAAAATTTCATCTCCTTTGGAAAGGATGAACACTTTCTGCTAAGATTCTGGCTGAGGACAGCATCAGCTGTATCCAACATCCATTCCCGTCACACATGCCATGTATTGCCCTGGGAAGCCACTCAGTCTCTTTTTTCCTCAATACCTCATCTGTAAAATGGGCTCAAACATCTCTGCCACATGATTAGGAGACTGGAAGCACTGACAGTGCTAAGGACTTAAGTTACCAAGGCTAGCAACTGCAGGCAGGGAAAGCACCGCTTCCAGTATAACTTTATACACACTTCTTCCAGATAAACAGACTTGGACCTGAATAATTAATAACCCCCTGTGCCCTTTTTGCATAATCATTGCCGTACAATGAAGAACAAGACAGACATTCACAGCAACAGTTAAGGCCATTTGCTTCTCTGAGTGCTTAAAATACATCTGTATCGTTGCTATGGCCATGATGTTAATAAATCAAGAGAATTTGATAGCTGTGGGTTGAAAAAAACCCCCCACTTTTAAAAGCATTTTATAAATAGCTGTTTCAGAGTTTGGTGGTAGGAAAGTTGGTAAAGATGAAACCTCTTACAAAAATTCAGTTTCAGCAATGACGTACTCTGTGGTAAGATGAACTTTATTAAAAAAAAATCAAAAAACTACAAATCCCATTTCTGGGTGCATACTGCCAATTTAAGACATTAACACGGTATTTCCCACATACAGAGGATTATTTGGGGAAAGGGGAGGCAAGGGAAAGGAAGAATGCTGGGTTTTGTTTGTTTTTCTAAAGATGACTTTTCTTAAATTAATTAAAATCAGAGAAAATCAGTGTGATTGCAAAATAGTTTCCCAGCTCCAGAAACAACCCACTCTATAGCAGCTACCTTTGTATCAGAATCCCAAACACAGTAAGTAATAGTTGGATTTACAATTTTCCCTGAAGTCAGTCAAAAGGAATTACTTTGACATATGTGTCAGATCATATCTTTATACACACATTGTTACCATGCCACAAATAACCAGATGATCTCCACTCATATATTTGAGGTTTCTTCCTTCCTACAGATGCCAGTGTAGCAATCAGATACACAACTGTAAAGCTTTTACCCATCCAAAGCCAGACACAGATTTTGGCTTTTACCCAGAGAAATCTATTCATTGGAAATTTGGCTGAACATGCTCAATTTCATTAATGCTCTTTCTGACTCTCTTCTTCTCTGCAAATAAACAATCCAAATAAAAGTAGCTAAAAAAGACATGGTGGGGAAGAGAGGAATATCCTAATGTTTTGTGTATCTCCAAGACTGATTGATAAGGAACAAACAATTAGCCTACTCCCTCCAATACATTTTTTAAATGTAGAAATGCAGACTTCTGTAGGACATCACAGAAACTTTCAGTTACCACTGTGACAGATTTACTTCTGCTAATTGATGGTCTCCTTTTGTTACTGACAACTGGTATTACCTAGATTAATAGTTTTTCAAAAGAAATAAAATGAAGTTTATAAACAATACTGATGTGCCTTTGGAGACATTCCACATTTAAATTAGCAATAACATCTTAATTCTTCAAAATGTCAAGAGGATTAACAAAAAGCATTCAAATGTGTTTGAACTTCTCTTTACTTGAAACATTTTTTCCTGCACCAAATTACACATAACGGGAAGTTCTATTCACTTCAACCTTGCTTTAAGAATTCGGGTTGTGATCCTGTAGATATTTAAGAATGCCCAAACATGTGACCTGAGCCAATTAAGACTTCCCAAAGTATAATGGATGCAAAACTTACAAATCCCATCAGTGGATGGATGGGTTGTCAGGATCATGCAAAATTAAATGTAACACTTATTTTAAATAAACACTCAGCTCTTAGTTCTATCGGGATAGGTTTGCAGAAACGCTTCCCATATAGGGGCAAAAATCTGGGATATTACCTCAAATACCACCATCGTGCTTCTAGGGCTGCTTGTCTTTTGCTGAACCAAGTGGCTCACCTGGCGTTGAGCCGGCTCCAGTGAAGCTAAAACTGCAGCACACTTCCCTGTGCTCCGGGCAGCCAGGCCAGCCTGTTTCCCGGAGTAACCACACGACCTGATTTGACTCTGTGCACCAACATACCACTGTTCCCAAATTAAACCTTCCTGCAGCACTGGGAATCCTGCTAATGGGCCATGCAAGTGGCTCTGGAGAAGGCAGCCTCATGTACAGCCATGGTTCAGCACAGTGATAGCCAGGTCAACTAAGAATAGTTTATTTACATCCCATCATCCCCTTAACTCAAGGATTGCTCTTCCTTTGCCAGGCATATTTTAGCACTGCTGCCATAAATAAGGGAGATCTGGCTGAAGAATCAAGGGAAAATAACCTTTTCGATTTTGAAATAGCATCTGAAGACTCAGCTCCTCTGCCTCTTTCCTAAATGATGGTCACAGGGTCCTCCAGGGCCATGTCCTGCCCTCCACGCCAACTCCGGGTCAGGGGACGGCTGTGGTTATTTGAGGAAATGAGTTTACATTTGCTACTTGAAGCAGCATGCCATCCATACACACCGGGAATTACCAGTCAATCTTCCCCTCAGGAAGGTGGAAACAGGTCAGACATTTAGGGAAAACACCTAAACTAAAACCTAAACCTGAAACCTAAATAGGAACTCAGGCACTTCCCATCTGTGCATCTAGCCCTGCTAGCAGAAATTTATCAGATGGCTGGTCTGGTCCTCATCTTACACCTTGAAAAATTCTGCAAGCTCCAGTCTGCGTTAACTGAGTGCTGAGCAGTTGTCAACTTTTTGGGAGGGGTTTTTTTTGGGTCATTATGGTAAAATAAACAGTCCCCTTTTCCCCTCACACTCCCCTCACCTCCAAATCCCAGCTGAAACACACAAATTTTTATTTATTTCCTGCAGAAGCCAAAATGTCTTTTCACAACTGAAATTTTAATGACAACAACAACATTGTCATTAAAATGATAGGGAGGTACAAAGAGAAATTGTGTATTTGCTTTGGGGAAAAAAGGGCAGAAAGCAGAGGTTCCATAAATGAAAACATTCCAGAAAGTTCAAACATTTGATGTTGTCGACTCGATGCCCTGCTGCATGGGAACCAGAGTTCACACACTTGTGCTCCCATTTTCTCACCCAAGATGGATCTATGCACCGAAGTGCATCTCTCAGGACTCAGTACAGTCGCTCCATCTCAGAGAAGAGAATGTGAATGCAATTACTGAAACAGAGTCTAGCAAGGCACTGTGACAGCACAGCCAAATCAAAGTGTTACTGTTTTGTATATGCTCTGTAGTTTAATGAAAAACATTTCCCAAAGCCAGAAGCCACTTCTCACAAAATGAGTCATTTAGGCAACCTCTGTGTTTTCTGTTGAAAAATACTTTCATCAGAAACTTTCAGTGAGCTCTACGGTTCTGTATTTCTCAGATGTCTCACCATAGAGCCAGAACAGTCAGTAGCCAGCAGCTCTTCCCCAAAGGCCAACAAGCTCTGCTGGGCCTTCACCAAGGCATTCCTCAGTCCTGGCTTTTATCACAGCTGCCTCTTCTGGTGGAGAAACTCCAATATGCTGCTTTCTCAAAATGCCAAACCAAACTTCGGGGAGAGGAAAAGAGCACACTCTGCTTCTTCTCCCCTCACAGTGTCTCCTGCCATTTCATGAAACTAAAGAGTAAAACATCTTTTCTTTACAAGTATCCTGACAAGGAAACTGAGACCATCACACTCCTGATTACAAGGTATGAAGCACGGAGGAATGGTTCTTTCCAAACTCCATTCATGTCAGTGACCAAATTAACATTGAGTCCTGTTCCAAAGTCAGCTTGTGCAAGCATGACTTCCTGACTCTTCCTTGTAAGGCTTGATCAAGACACCTTGCTTCAAAAAAACTAAATCTAAACAGTTGCCTCTTCTACCGATTGTGCATTTAAGAAAGCAAATAAAGATGTGCTCACAGTAAGAGCTGCACTGTATTTCCCTGGCCTTTCTTAATGAAGATACAAATATGCTAACTATCTTCACTCTGTAAATGATCACCACATGTCACCCAAACCATTTAGTGACAAAAATGAGGCGATTCAAATATCTCAGATCTATTATTCTATGCTTGTTACAGATGCCTACAGATGTCTTTGCATCATTTACACTGTTAATATTTTGAAGCTTTCTTTACAAGAGCAGCAGCTCTTGGGGAAGACAAAAGCTGAGATTCCCCAGAATAGGGTGATCTCCTTTGGGAATGGTTATTGAGTTGTACAGTATGCACTGTCTCACTTAGACATCTGTCACCCATGTTTATAGCACATCAGTAAGGACAGGGACCTCAATAACAGAAGGCAATAGGCTTGTCAGAAATCCTGCACTACCAAATGTTAAGCCTGGCTCTTATTTTGGTTTTAAGTCTATTTATTTACAGTGACCTTCTGCTGATTTTTAAAAGACCACACTAAACCAAAACAAACCTGGGGAGCCACGGCTCACTCCCATTCTCACTGCTGCCTGTAAGACCACACTCGGATGAAAAGTCGTAACAACTGCATCTGTACCTGAGAGCTTCAGAAAAAATGGCATGGATATATTAAGAGCCTAGCTTGGATCCTGACACATTAGGGTATCTCATACTATTAGCCAGCGAGCTCAACCATATCAGTGCTCCAAATCTGGTGCCAATCAGAGAAAAAGGAGGAATACCACCTACAGACATGTGGTAGTGATCAATTAACCTGCAATTCTGTCTTCAAGAGGTCACTCTTGATGAATCAAACGCTGTATGGGCAAACCTGGCAAAAATGAGGTTTTCATTTAAATAAAATCAAACCGTTGTTCAGGGAGAAGGTTGGTTTACTACGCAATATCTATGGAGAGGTGCCTTTGAAAAGATAAATTTTTTTAAAGTTGTAACTGTTCCTACTGTATTTATTATTTTAAAAATCTGCAATGAATTATCAAAATGGTTGTCCTGTCCCGGAAAAAATGTTAACAAAATAACACATCATCCAGTAAAGTATCAAAAAATAAAATTCAGGAAAAAGTATCACAAGGATATTTATAAAAATAATTTGGCCAGTTAAACACTTTGGTGGACATCACTGCAGAAAGTTTCAATTCTGCATGAATACTACTTTTCATTAAATTATAAATGACATTTCAAACTGAAGAGCCATTTGGAACCAAATCCACATCTATTTATTTAAAGAAAGGGCAATGAGAGATAGTCCAACAATTCCTAAGTGCTATTCAAACATTTTTCAATTAATCAACAATTCCCAAAGCAAAATTACTAATCATCAACAAAAGACAAGCCTTTAATCACCAAATTCCCAGAAAACTTTACTTCCTCTATCCAAAGATTCTGAACTGTGCATCAGATCTTTCATACTTATAATCCCTTAGTTTGATCAGGTGGTTTTTCAGTTCTCAGCTGGTTTACTTAATTACATCAGCTTCCAGCATTTCAGTTCTAAGAGTTCAAGTGGATCTTTTCCAATAGCCTTTGCTGCAGAATGAAATGGGTTTTCCAGTATTGATTTTTTCTTTTTGTCTCTTTGCGAGGGGGGAAAAAAGGAAAAAACCCACAACTGCTCTTCTTAATTAGTGCAATTGTGTTATATCTCTTTCATACCTTCGTTCTAAGAAGAGGCACCTTTCATTTTTTTAATAAACAGAAATATTGTTTACACTAATATATTATATGGAAAGCTCTGGGAAGCCAAAAAAAGACTAATGGCAAAGCAATGGTTGACAGTAGACCTACAGCTTGCAAATGAAATGAAAGTAATTGTTTTAAAATAAAAAAGAAAGGAATTACAGAGGCTTGAGAAATCAAAACACATGATTGGATTTAGTTTGAGAACCAAGATACCTCATCACTCTTGGAACAACTGAAGTCAATTGGGAATGCTGCCACTAAGCAGAACCAAGGATTTTCTTCCTTACATGAGCACAAAATGGCAATTAGGACAAACCAAGGGACAATGGTATGTGACCACTCATTTCAAACCAATTAGGCCAAAATACATGATTGTCTGATGGTGCAGTAACTGACTGTCTGTGTGTGCGTGCGTTTCCATGCACGTCATGCAACAAAAATGTGCTTTAAATCTTACAAGTAGCGCTACATGCTCAAAAACGTTAAGGAAGATTGCAACTTTAAAAAGACGGCACAATTGGCTCTAGCGATATTCCATTTTCTTTTGGCAAGAGGGCAAATGTATTAATACTACCTCAAATTTAACTTTTCACTTAATATACCTGGATTTTCACATAAACCTTGACAAAACAAAACATTAGCATTTAAAATTTTCATCTGCACTTCACATTCAGAGTTTCAAGGTGAAATGAATGTGATGGCATGAGTTCCTACCAGAACTGGTTGTACCTGATACAGATGTGAGTAAAATAACACAGCAGAACTTCTAGAATGAACATTCCCCTCAAAAATCTAGAATAAAGTGTAGTTTCTTTTTCAGCTGACACTTAGTAGTAAATATACACTAAAATAAATGTGAAGTCTCTTGAGTCCTGAGCTGGTCTGTAAGAATGGGCACAGGCAGGTACAAACTGAGACGGGCCATGGTTTAGTAGAGAAAACACTGGTTCTGAGGTGACATTGTGCGGCTGGGACACAAAAGGAGCTTCCAGAAACTTCCAAAAGGCTCAGAGTGATCTGCTATATGGGCAGTGGGGGTTACCAGCCATGGCACTCATTTTAAATGAGGCAATTGCAGGGCAGGGAACACAAGAGCAATGGGTCTGGAAGGACAAATGAGAGACAGTCTGAAGGCCTTGCCCAAAAGACAGAATATCTGAATAAGGCTTTTTTTATTATTTCTGATTTTTATCTTTGCTGCTAAAAACGGTTAAACTGGTAGCTGGGGTCAAAATCCTGATTTTTCCAAACACATCTGAGTGCTTAACTGCAGAACTGGGTTGTGTCTTGATTGTGCACCTTATTTTTGAAAAGCAAGGTAAGGATAAAACATCCATGTATATTGTTTTACCATGTTCCTTACACAAATGGTTTCCTATACCACCCTGAGTGCAAATCCTCGTTAGAAAAGCCAGACCACCTCCACCTTACCGGCTGCAGTGGTGTCAGTGCCCAATACAATGGTGGGTACTTCCAGTACCCAATATGCTACAGACAGGTCGCCTGAGCACTGCCAGACCATGGAAGTGGCAGGCAGAGGAGTGAGCGCAGAGGGCTTTCAGACTTGGTCCTGGATCCTGTCCCTTTGCCCCAGAGCTGTGGGGCACCCCCAAAGCTCTCCAGGCAAGGAGCAGCAGACACAGCACCGGCGCCATGCAGGAGGGCCTGTTCGACCACATACCTGCTGGTTTGTGTGCCACATCCCTCCCACAGGACCCAGATCCAGTAAAACCTGTTTCAATCCCATGCACATATGAATTTCATCCTGGTTTAGTACCTTTCAGGACAGCTTGACACGAGTACAGCTGGAGAAAAACTAGGAGTGAAAACCATTCTGGTACTACTGTCTCATGACAATACTGGCAACTTGTGTGATAAAGCCTGCTCTTGGGCTAAGCAAAGCTCTACTTGAGATAAACCAACACAAATCTGTACTAGGCTAACCAACCTACAGTTTTCTACCCATGCAGGCTGGCCCCACACAGCTGCAGGTTCCTAGAAGCAGTGAACAGGAGAAGGACCAGCGTTGTCCATCGCATGTGCGAAGTGGAGATGGGCACATCCCTGACACCTCACAATCTGGGATATGCCCAGTGAGCGAGAACCACGAAGGTCTAGAAAGCAGCAGGGAGCTGCAGCAGCTCAGCTAGTTTGTGTCTGGATGGCCTCAGGCAAAGGGAATGTGCAGCGATGTCATTAAAGGGGTGTGTTTTTATTAGTTTCTGCTAATAAGCTTAGCAGATGTTACTGGAAACAGTTTGATGTTATTTTTCCATCATTTTCAATGGTTTTTTTCCCCCCTCAGCAAGCAAAGGGAGTAGGTCTTGCCACATATTTCAACCTTCACTTGTTTCCCCTGTAGTATTGTTAAAAATGTATCTGAAGATTCTCTTTATTTTTATTATTATTATTATTGTACAAAGGGAAAAAGCATTTTCCCCACTTGTCTATAATTCCAAAATAGCTGAAAGGATTATACTCCAAATTAACGAAGAAAAATACTTTTCAGACTCATAGCATGGAAAATTTCACCCCCAAAAGAAGTATTCTGTAAATTTTAGAATATATAAAAACAAAGAACTATAATGGAAACTATTTCAAACTTTTATTATGGCCGTTCCTATCATAAACTATTTATAAAGATTTTAACTATGGCTATAAATACTTCATGTTTTCCCTTGAATAATCCTAAGAGAATGTCAATGTTAAAAGCAGTAAGGACAAAGATTACATAGGGTAGTGCAATGCAACAGAAAAATACATACATAAATTCAGGATATTTCACTGCTGTGTGTTTAGATCTTAGTGGAAATCTGTTGCAGCGGTTTTTTGTACGTGTGTGTTCATTTTTTTTTTTAACATACCTGTCTGGCTTATATTGGTTTAAGCCCTGGAGAAGGGTTATTATATGTCTCCATTTTATGAAAGGTATAGGACTACTTTCCTTGTTGGAAGGTGGAGACAGAAGGAAGAAGGACGGAATGAAATAATTTGCTTTTAAAGAATGCCTGCAGAAACTTCTAAGCAACCACTAAAGTAAAAGCTTATTTCTAGGTTATTCTTCTGCATTCACATTGCTAAATATTTTATAGTGAAACTTCCCATTAAAAATCAATACAAAAAATTAAGGGTGAGAAATTTCTGTCTTATAAGTACCTCAACCACCAACTTCAGATACTGATTTATCTTTCTTTTAACTTCTCCTCTTCATGTTCTATATCCAGGATTGAAATAGCAAAGAAAAATTCACACACAGTGTATCCAGTAATATAATCCAAGTTGTACAACACTATCACACGTTTTATCTGCCTTTTCATCCATCCTCCCTCCTTTACATGCTGTAATTGGCCAAGAGGGGTGAGGCAGTCTCTTCGTCATTTCAGACTTTCCTGGCTTTCTGTGGGTGAAGAATGAACACCACAAAAAGACAGAGAATCACATTTCTGGTGGCAGCATCATGAAGTCCTACACAGCTCTAATATAAATAGCAAAGTCTATAGATTAAAAGGCAATGCTAAGAGGAAAGCTTTTTAACCTACTTTTTGAAAAAGCTAAACCGCCTAGAAACTAAGATGAACTAAAAAATCCTTGGGGAGTCAGAGACAGACATGACATAATCTAAGGTTTTCATAAAAAATTTCAGTTAAATACTTCTCAGGAAGGATTTTAATATATTATGACACAGCTATTAGTTAGCTCAGATTAAATAAAAAAGCACTCCCCTGCTTTAAAAAATCAAGATACAGAGAACTGAAGCCTTAAATCCATATATACCGAGTTTGAGAAGCCATTAAGGTTTTAATCCCTAGACAAGAATCACTTTATCAGAGAATAAAACGATTCTACATTTTTGGCCTTCCCTCTAAGAAGGACTCTAGGGAAGCTAGAGGTGATCAGAAGGGTTGAAGTAGATGCCAATCATATGCTTGCTATTGCAGAAATATTATGAAAGCTGCTGAACACCAGTAAGACTTTGGGCACCTACAGGCTTGAGGGTCACAGGCTAGAGGGGATCTCAGGAGGTCTCCAGTCCTACCCCCTGCCCAAAGAAGGGGCAGCTCTGAGGTCAGATCAGGCTGCTCATGGCTTGCAACCTTCAGAGCGTGAAACCCTCCTCAGACAGGGATGGCACAGACTCTTGGGGTGACCTGCTCCACTGCTTCACTCCCCATGGGAACACCTCGGAAAAAGCTTCTCCTTAAACCCAGTCTAAACCTGTTGCAACTTGTACCTCTTGTCTCTTCCCTCCCAACCTGCGCCACTGTGAGGGGCCCGGCTCCATCTCATCTCCTCAAGGACTTCCTGTGGGCACTGGGAGGCTGCCAGGAGCCTCCAAAGCCATCCCTTCTCCAGGCTGCCCCTTCTCCCCCACTCCCTCCTCACAGTGTGAGTGCTCCAGCCCCACTGCTTTGGGTCCTCCCATGCACCTTCCAGCTTGTCCACATCTTTCCTGTGTCAGGTGACAAAACCAGATGCAGTATCTGGATGTGGTCTGATGAGAGTCACACAGACAGGGACAATCCCTTCCCTTGATCAACTGGCTGGGCTCCCACTCACACTGCCCAGATTATTTGTTTCTTCTAGTTCAGACAAAAAGAAATCACACCAGGGTTATAAAGACCCAAAACCTCCATAGGGCTTTAAAATGACCATCAGTACCAGCATGAATTCAAGGGAAGCAATTTTTCCAAACTTGGACAATCTTACTCATTATCCTCTTTACTAATTTTATTTGGAAAAAGAAATTTTATTTGGAAAAGACATGAAGGAAGATAGATAGGGTAACACTCCATCCTGTCATGCCTATTAGATCTTCTAAGGATACTGCAACCAAGTGGGTATTTTAGTCATCCAGCTCCTGGAACGTAATTCTCAAAGACTAGTTAGCTATGAAATTCCCTCTATAAGGAATAGGGAGAGTTATGTGCCTGTTTCAAAGATTTATGTGTTTTCCTGTAGACGTGGATTAGACACTTGTCTGAGACTGGGATTCATTGCTTCAAATTTCCGCTCCAAATCCAGGCTCCAATTTGTATTTTTGGCTGTGGAGAACTGACTCAGAACTTTTATTTGGAAAAAAAAAAAGGAAGAAAGGTGGCAGTGGAAGTGGTATAACAGATTTAAGAGACTGAAGATTAAAGTATTCACTTAAGAATTAGCAGGTTCAAACTAGCATTTTCCAGCTCCCAGGAGAGCACACTTTACACCTGGTTACAGGTTGCTGAAACAAAACCACTATGGAGCAAAGAATGAGAGACTTGTGAGGATTGGGAAAAGCAGCAAGGATCTGTAACCACTCTTAATTAATAAACCACTTGTTTATTGCAAGTATCTGGCTGCTGAATCATGAACTATACACATTTCAATATTTTTCAGCATCAATGAAAAATTGGTTTAAATATGAGCATTTGTCCAAAAATAAAATTTCTTTCATTTTTTTTCCTCTCTTCAGCACTCTTTTTTACATATGTTTTACATTTCCTTATTAAGGGAAGATAAAATTGGTCTCTTCTTATTTCTACAGAAACTCAAGGGCCTTTGTAGTATTATGCAAGGAGTAGACATCAACACCTATATTTAAGCATGACATAATATAAGCTTATATTATCATTTATAATTTGACTCCATTTTAACTATTTGGACTGTAAAGCTCCACAGTGAGTCTTTGCCTCAGGCAATTTTTTTTTCTGGAAGGCATAAGCAAAAATAGTTCAGTCGTTTCAGAGTGAAGAGGGGGAAACCCCAATTTTGCTAATATTTATACAGTTTCAGCGTTTCAGTGAGAATCTCCAGTGCCTCTATATTTCGGAGCAGGGACTTCTGGCAGAGATGCTGCTCTCATGGCAAAGAGCCTTTGCCGTCACACTGAAAATCTGTGAAAATTTGACTAAAACAAAGCCTTCTGAAAATACTACTTGTATACACGTTGCTCAGGTTTGCTAGAGGTTGTAATTCAATTATCAAAATATTTTCCTTGTATTAACTTTGCTTCTACTCAGGAAGGCAGTACTATCTCTGACTGAGGCTCCTATCTCTGACAGGAGATCAGAGTCTTTTTACATAAGGGAAAGCAGATGCAGGCTGATGCATGTCAAAGGGTGAGGGATGGGACAAGGATTGGGAAGGGCAAAGAGCATCATGGCTCAGGCTTGTGGACAGCTGAGATGGTAGTCTCATGTGTCTCATCTCACTCCAGATAGCAGAGAATACTTTCTTCCCAAAAAGTATTTCAGAGGAAAAAATACTATAATCAAAATATGATTTTTAAAATTCCCTGCTGCCCTTCACACTAATTTTTATTAGTCATTTATTCCTGCAGATCTAGACTGGATGATCTTTAATGCCCTGTAGCTCTATTTATTTACATCTTACTTTTATTACTTTTATGAGTCAAGGATTTTTCTCCTAAGCACTTGATTATAAGACTAATTAGTTTAGGGAACAATATTAAAAAAATTGAAAAGTATAATTTAAAAAACAGAGTAAGATTTTTTCCGTCTCCCATTTGTTTTTTCGCAGTTAAGCACAGACTTTAATAGCATAGCTGTTTGCTTAAAAGGACCTATATTTTACTTGGATCAAATTTAATTTGAAAATTACTGAATTTTTTAGCTCTTAATAAAATGCTGATATTTAGTCAAGTCCTTTAATCATAAGAAATGCACACAAACACTGTTCAATGCATACTTATTCTCAGGGACTGCATTCAAAGACAGAAAAGAAAGAAAACTCGTCCTTGCCAATGCCACTTTTAACATGGCTCTTCTGTCAGTGAGCAATATTTTGGTACTATAAACTAGAAAAAAGGCCATCAAATAAGATCCATCAGCAAAGAGCCATCACTCAAGTTTTTACTGACTACCAACTTGTCCTGCAGACCAGGAGGTTGAGAAAAGGGATATTCTAAACCCTAATGCCTGCAAAGAAAACCGTAAGACTCACAATGATTCAAGAATTTATTTCTCTCTCTTCTTTGATAAGATGCCTCAAAATTTAAGCTGATGTTTACAAATGCTTACAATTCCTTAGGTCCAAAAGACCCCACCAAATACACTGATGAAGATGATCCTCTTTCCAACTAAAAACCTTTTGAAAGAAATCTTAAAAACACAGAACGTTTCACCTATTCTACATTTCATGCTAATACATCACTGTTACCTGATTGGGTAATAGCTTTTTGTTCTCTTCAGGAAAAGGAAAAATATACTGGAAAAAAGGAAAATACTACCACAGATATTTCCTAACGAAATTTTCCTTTTTTAGCCGCTGACACTTTAAGCCCTAACCTATGCACAAGTCTTCCATGATTATTAAAACTGCAAAATACTCTGTAAGACATGTAGTCACTAAAATGCAACAGAGCCCTGTTAAACAAACAACTTTAAACTGTTTTACTTCACGTGAGCTAGGTAGTAAGAGAATTATAGCGTGTCTCTTTTTAAATTAAACTCTCAGCTTTCTTAGTTTAAGACCTGACACGGACACTCCGATACAGCATTTATCATGCACCCAGATCAAGCAACTTAAGATTTTTTGGGGGTAGGGCAGGGGTAATAATTTAGGCACATTTCACTGACAAAGAAAACTGCAAACAAATGAGTAATGAAATTTACACTCCTTTTGAAGAATTACAATATAAAATGTAGCAAAATAAAATAAAACAAAACAAGATGGAGTATTTGTATAAAATCAGTAATGATAACCAAAGTCTAAGAAAAGCATAGTTTTATGCACATGCAAATGCCAATTTTCACATTAAGAGATGAATCTCCCTCCTCAGGAACAGGACACTGTTAACAGTGTCACCATTAATGACTTTTTATTTTTCTGCATATTCAAAGAACTCTTAAAACATTAACAAATATGTCTTAAGTGTTTCTATGTAGGTTTTGGTGTTACACAGAGGCTCTCAGGACGTGTCATCAACAGTTTAACTGTTATGGCCATAAGGCATCACATCCATTCCCTTCCAAAGTGAAGGACCACACTGCATTTGTGACATAATGTGAACATAAATGTAAAGCATGTTTCACAAATTCACATCTCTAGCCTCTCTGATAATTTCAACTGTTAGTAACAAGAACAAAATAATTTCTACTGTTCCTCAAAAAGCAAAACTAGCAACAGCCTTTCTAGGTTCACCTCAAATTAGGCCATCTGCCTAATGATACCAGTGTGTAAGAATGGCTCTTCATGCTTCTGACACAACTTATTAAGAAAAGACCAGAAACATTCACCCACCTGTCAGCTGCTCACTTGCCCCCCCAGTCCTGCTTTAACTGAGCTTTCAGCTCTTCCTGGTTCTGTCTCGGTTACAGCAGCAGCAACCAGCAGAGCTGCATCCATCCTCTCTACTGAACTTCCACAAAGCACCTCTTAAATTGTGTAGAGGGTGGCTGACATGCTCATGGTGATAGCTCAAGTGCTCAATCATCTTCAGATGACTGACCTCTTGGCTGAGTTGCATATTTTTTACTATAAAAATAAAGGAGAAGTGCAGGAAAGAAAAGCCTGGGGACAAGAAGTCAAATGAATTTCTATGGGCATGGAGGTAGAAGTAAATAACAAACAAATCACTGACTTAAAATGAATTACAATGCATCCAATAGCACTATGAACGCATGCACAGTGTTGTTGTTACTTCATCACTAAGTATGGTCCAGTTCTTTATATTATTAAATTTGCAAAATATTCTGTAAAACATATAAAGTCACTAAGATGAAATGGATATCTATTAATATCAAATGAAACCCTTAAAATTATTTTACTTCATGTGAGCTAACCAGTGAGAGAATAGTATCGTGCCTCAACTCTTATTATCACTTTTCTAAGCAAATACTCTCTTGCAGCAGGTTTATTTTTAAATTGGGGTAATTGGATACCTAAAGTGAAATTACAACTTTTATTTAATTTTTTATAAGGATTCTTTTCACTTATAAAGACACGTTTAAGTTTTGTGCTTATATGAAGTCATTTAAAAGCCAGTTGCTAAAATGCCTATGAAGTGAAGCTGGAGGGGTAAATCATTTACCCTTGATGCCTACATTCACTAATCCATAGGACACAGAACCATATAACACACAGATTACCACAGAGACATAACACATCATCAAGTACCTTAAAATGGGAATGTTAAAATTAAAATTAAAATTAAAGTACCGAAGGCTACCAACCAATATGGCCTCTCCTGCCACCTGTTGCTGGAATCACTTTCTGTCCTGCAAAGGCAAAATCCATTCCCTGAGCTGCTCCCTGGAACCAACCAGCAGAGCCTGAGATGAGACATCGTGAACTTGCACATGGGGCAAGGTCTGAGCCAAGCTTGAACTGTGGGGCTTAAATTCAGGAGGCTGATGGCAAACTGCATGGTGAGAGAGCTGACGGGCAGGACTGGGAACACGGATGTGCATCCTGGGGACATGGAAGAACTTCAATGACAGCGCAAGGATGCAGGCACAGCGAAGCAGGAAGAGGCTGCGAGGTTGTGGGATACGGCCCAGCGAAAGCTGTGGTGGATGAGAATGCCAGCTGAAGAGAGGCTCCATTCCGAGAGCAAAGAAACGATTTCCTATTTAATTCCTGCTGTTTAATTGCACCCTCTAACGGTATTTAGGAAACACCATTTATTTTGATTACAGGTGAGGCTATAAAACAAGAAAGTCACACAATTGCTTCTGCTTCCAGTCAGTATTCCAAAGATTTCACAACTCCTGGAACACCCACACTACATTCTCTCACTTGAAACCACTCAATGGAGCTCAAAAAACCTGGGGAAAAAACCAGCTTCAATTTTGCCTTCCCCCCAAGATCACACATGAATGAAGACTCGTATTCAGCAAGTGGAATAAATGTGTTACATTTTTTTCACCAGTGGAACTGGTGCCTGTAACTATACCTCTTACATAAAATGCATTTTTGTCATTCAAGAAATCATCCATATTTTTTAGGTATAAGCAGAATACTCACTCATGTCATTTTCAGAAGTAATGAAGACAGAGAAGAATGAAAAACTACAGTGTAAGTATTCCCAAGATAAGATCTGAAATATAANAGACTCGTATTCAGCAAGTCTTAATGTGTTACATTTTTTTCACCAGTGGAACTGGTGCCTGTAACTATACCTCTTACATAAAATGCATTTTTGTCATTCAAGAAATCATCCATATTTTTTAGGTATAAGCAGAATACTCACTCATGTCATTTTCAGAAGTAATGAAGACAGAGAAGAATGAAAAACTACAGTGTAAGTATTCCCAAGATAAGATCTGAAATATAACTAATAATAAATATGAAAACACTATTCTGAAGATTTTGCCTTCATTCAGATAGAAGATCAAACTATGCTTGTACAAAGAAAGACCCTATTCTTCCATACTAAATCCACTTATACCTCTGGAAAAATAGAAAAAATCCAAGTTTCTCATGGCACTTAGTATATCCTGTATGTACTTCCACATTCAAAAGAAGTGCATCATTCCTCTTTATACAATTACAATAAAAAACCAACCAAACAGGAGACCAAAGAGCTGTGAGCACATCCAAATCTTGTGTTAATTCAGAAATCAAACTCCCTCTGAACTTGCCAGCTGTTCCTATTTCCCATAGATCAGATTAAATTTTGGCTGAGTCTGACATAAGTTAACAAACAAAATTTGCTAGTGCAGGCACTGGGGACACAATGGCATGGCTCTTTCAAATCTCCAATCTTGATCCAAGTTTAGCCAAAAGTGTGAAAGAAAACAGATGTAGTTAGTTTTTGCTCAATTAATGGGGCACAGCAGAATTCCCTGTCTGTACACACCATTCTGCTGGTAGGTAATAGAAGTGAGTGACAGAACAAGCCATTGGAGGACTCACAACCTATTTAACAGAATAGCATCCAGGTCATTCAGACTATGACATTGTCCTCAGTATAAAATGGCAGTTTTGAGGTCAGAAATGCATGGCAATAATTAGATGCTCAGTGTTAAACCAGACCAGGGAAGTGGCTTACAGCTATTCCCTTAATAGCATCTCCCCAGCTTCCTAACAGCATTTAAAATAGTGCCTGGACTGCCTGATGTGGCTGGAGAACACAGCTTTATCTAGCATATCCATTAACAATAAAAACCAGAGACAGACTTGTCACAGGTTACAGTGCTCAGGTTGAGGGCTTCTACAGAAGCCATTTAGGTATGAGAACCTCATTAAAACTGTGCTCAGAAGCTGCTATTGTGACACCCGTGACACATTAAATGCTTGCCAGGGAGCCAGTCATCATTAATATCTCTATTTCTTTTGCTGCCTAGAAAGGCTGAAATTTAGTTTTACTGTTTATAGATATGTCTGTTGTTTCAGAACCATTCTTTCTAGATTGAGCTGGGGAAAAAAAAAAAATCTGGCCAATGTTACCCAGATTTAAGTTGTATGTCCTGCATTCCCGTAGCTCAATTAAAAAATTTCAGTCCTGCTTTATAAACCATCTTCACACAAGATCATTACATAAACCATTTGGAGATAGCAGAATAAGGCTGACCAGCACGTGGTCAGCTTTTTTTTTGTCTGATAAACTGATATAACCTCATCTAAAAACTTTTTAAAAATCCTTTTGAAAGTGTAAAAACTAAAAAAAAAACAACCCCTAAAAAACAAAAACCCCACAACTAAAAAAAAACCCTAAAAAAAAAGGAAAAAAAATTTAGATATGAGTTAAACTTTACCACTGCTCTCAGTCTTTTTCAGATATACCAAACCTGAAATCTTAAAATATTAAGAATAATCTTAACATTTCTACTGCCTGCACCGAACCACTTCAGTTCACACGGACTCCTTCAGGGTATTCAGAAACCCTGTGGTTGCAAGTCTCCTTGTGGATTTCATTCCATGAGATACCAGGCCATTCCCAAGGATGAAAATAAGCCTGGTTATTTCCCAACAAGTTTGACATTGTTTTGCTGTTTCCTGAATGAGCGTATCAGTCCTTGGCCACCACACAAATCATCCAGTCAGGACAGGCTATTTTTATCGTTCCCAGATGGTCCTTATGTACTTTCATGCATGACATGAGCTTCGCAGGATACAACCACTCTGTCGACCTTGGTGCATGTGAAACTGTTTGCTCCAAGTAAAGAAAGGTAGGAGCTGTGTCGTACACATGGGTACATCTATTCATAGCTGTGTCATGCACTTCAGCTAGCACTGCATCATTTCATTTTCGCAATGTACCTTGAAATTTGTCATTGGCAGGAGTTCAATTTGTGTCATAAAAAACACACTGTCTCCAGTTTCAGTTCAATCTAGTTATCTGCTGCTTCCAAAGGGAAACGTGACAAGGCATCTGCATTCAGGAGTTGAATAGTACTTTTGACCCCAGCTCTATTTTGACAGCAAACACTCAGCCATTATCACCCATTTCTGAAATTATATTGGAGATACTATTGACAGTCAGCATCTGAATAAACTCTTCCAAAAAATTCCCTTGAGGCTGTCTTCACATAGTCTTGGAAGTAGTGAGAAAAAAGTCCACACTCAAATATTTGACCTCAGGGTTATTAAAACTACCTGACTGAAACGTTACAATCAAATACCTCTATGAAAGGCAACAGACACCACGAATTACATTCCTTTTTGAGGATAACCAGCTATTCATATAAATTGCTGCTTAGCAAAATGGGTAACTTAATACCTGTACAGCAATTCATGTAAGTGGACATACATGGTGTTAGTAGACACAATAAAAACAACTTTGACACCGCCAAGATGCTCGTAGCCTCTGAAGGCTCCTTCCACAGTACAGCAAAACACAACTGCAGTTTGGGAGACCACAGAGAAGGTGAAGCCCATGGTACAGAAGTAAAGAGTTTATCTACCCAGGAATATCAGACTGGGAAAGAACCTGAGGTGTCCCTGGCGTTTCGACTGCCCTGTTTGGCTCATTACTGTGTAGCTCCAGGCCGTAACTGAAACCAAACCACACATCAGCGAGGGGCACTGACACATGACAGAAAACGCCTGAGGACTTGGACTTGTAACTAAGGCAGCAAATAACAACTTCTGTGCAACAGCTATTCCAGGAACTTGCTAGACGGGTTTTCATATTCTGCCTCTGTTCTGGGCATGACATCAACTTACAATAACTTAAAGAGAAGTTGTTGTTGATGATGATGATGATAATGAATGGCATGCTGGTTTCAAATACTTTTAAAAATGCAAGATCCGAAACATTTTATGGAGCTGCAAATATAACAAAAAAGTGGCAGTATGCATCAAGCCATGGGACACAAAAAAAAGATGCAACATGCCTTTTTTCTCGCACTTGGAACAACTTCATAAATTTAGTACAGTGCTGTAGCAAAATTCACTAAAGAACATTGTTTTCTATCTCTATTAGGGACTCATGGGAAAACTGCTCAGTCTGAAGTTCAAATTACATGTTCCAGTAATTAACTCCTTGGTCTATAGTTTGACAGAGAATTGACATTTTCCGTCACTGTGTTCAAAACTCTCTACAGTTTTAAAAGCATATCTGGTACTTGATACAATCACGCATTAATCTCCCTGACTTCAAAACCAAGGAAAATAAATGCCCCATAACATAGTAAAGAGAAAATGCCAGTCCTAGATAGCTGAACTGTGCCTGTAAACTATTACTGGAACCACAGAGACATTTTTGTTTGGTTGGCTTAGCTACAGAGACCAGGGCTGAAGGCAGAATGAAGTCCCCAGGTATGTGCTCGCTCAGCACTCCCTGGCTTACAACCTGGTAGGAGATGTGGGTCTCACTCAAAGTTCAGGGCAGAACTTTGGCTCTTCTCCTCAGCTTTGGGTAGGGAAGGATGCTGGTGTGTGGAAGGAGGCTGTACCAGGACGAGGAGCTGTGACAAGCCTTCAGTCCATTCTGGCTGGGGATTGGCATCCCCAGGGGCCCCTGGTGTCACTCCTCAGCTGCTAAGCCTGAGCACTACGTTAGGTGCTACCTTACTGTCAACAGCACCGACGGACAAAACCAAATGGATAAAAATCAGGATGTCCGAAGTCTGGTTCAAATGCAGATTTGTTTTGTAACCTGGATTTACATCTGGAAAGGTGTGTTTTATCAGCTTCAGTCAGCTCGAGGTAAGCTGGCTCTGGTGGGTGAAAGATGACAGGCAGGTATCATCTGGCAGTCGGGAGGACTCCTGCCATGGCTCTGTCCACTACAGCACTGCTCCTGCCACTGAAAATGTCTCTGCTCCAGTGTGAATATGGTGCACAGGCAGCAATGTGGGTGTAAGCTGCATCTAATAACTAAAGAAAAAAACAGTGCTATATTAAGAGATCTATACACACTCAATTTTTTTTCTGTACTTCAGTAAAGAGAAATCCTTTTCCAGAAAAAAATTCACTAGGGTTTTACAATCACTCTCAAGCTATCACCTTAAATAACGTAGTTTGACCACACAAGTGAGTTAGGCAATAAATGAAATTCACAGTAAATCCAGAGAGCAATTACTTGTTAAAGTCTATTTATATGAGCTTAAAAATGTGTTGAAAAGAAACATATTTGTTTCCATGTCCTACACAATTCATCTTGCCTTAAAATCTTGGAATACAACAAAATTTTGTAAATATACACCAGCACCCGTAGAGAAAAACAGTCTTATCCAGAGATATCGTCCTTTTCTACCAAGTCTTATGTTTGGTCTTGTGCAATCTCTAAGCCATTTTTGTGCTAGAGAAAGAAAAATACCTGCAGTACTGAAAATTGTAAATAAGACTGTCATTTGAGCACCGAAATGAAGAGAAAATATTTCAATCTCGTTTTCATATTGTCCTAATGAAGTGTGTTTTGTAATACAAAATAATGAGAAAAACTATGTAGTTTAGGCTGAAGACTGATTCTCAAAAATGACCTTTTATTCTCAATTCCAACTCTGCAACTTTGGGAAATACAACTTAGTCTTTTTATTTAGATCTCACCGTAAACTGCTTCATAATAGTTCACTTAGGATTCATCCATCTCACCAGTGTTCCGTGGTAACTAGATGGACAAAATACACAGAAAAAATGAAACAAAATCCCAAAATGATAAAGCAAACCTTATAAAAGGATATAAAGTACACATATCTCCACTTTCAAAGTTCTCTTCAAGATACTTAATCTTCACAATAAAAAATCCAGCCTTGACTTTGAATTCAAGGTTGATTGAATTTCGTCACAGTCCCAACCTTCCAGATTCTGCTAATTCAAATTATTAATTGGCAGATAGCCAGAAGAAGCAGGGGAGGGGAAATCTAATTTGTGCATGTGCTTAGACAACCAAAAATTCCCTGTGCAATTGCTTATCTCCATATTCCCTCGGTTCATCTTCCAGAAAAGCAACAAAATAAGAGCAGAAGCACTGTCTTAGCAGACGAGAATAAAGTGCTGGAAGTATAATCCATTTTCCAACAACTGCAGAAACACACATTCTTGCCTTTTCTGCTCTCCTTGTTTTCATTGCTGGTATTAGTAGTTATTTTTTAACTGCTGCACAGTATGGAAGTCCCTCTGACAGCAGATGTAAAGCCAAAGCCTCTTTCCCAAAGAACTTTCAGTTAAAGCTCTTGACTAAACCCACTGGAGCTATTGAAGTAAAGAGTGAGACTTTATGGCTCTCAAGTGAAGCAGGGGCATGACAGTGATCCTGAGGTACTCAGAGAACCTCACTGCTTTCAGCTCTAAGGAAGGCACAGTTTACAAGGAAGAAGAGGAGGGATGCAGGGGGCTACATGTAACTGCACAAAAAATAGGTTTATCCACTTTCTAAGCTCGCTATTTTTTATGTCACATCCCACAATTATTTTTGCCTTTTCTCATCTCTTTGTTATGCTTTTAAAACTTCTCTATTTCTCCTTAGGGTTTTGGGTATTCAGAATGAAGGTTATCTTTCTGCTGGGGTGGCTGAAACTTTGCAGTTTTCTATTTCCAAGACACAGTTGACTAACCTTGGCAACATTTACAGTATCTGCTGAAATCAATACCTGACTTCCTCTATCCCAAGTAGCCTTAATTAGATAACTGACAGTAAAATAAAAGAAAAAAGAGAAAAAAAGGAAAAGATATGATGATCACTGTCATCTACCTACTTTTGATATCAGTCACTTTTTACTGCTACCACTGAAAGAGCGAATAGTTAAATTTGAAAATACTTGTAGCATAAAAGATACACTAAAATTTATACTCTGTTTTTACAGGTTATGTAGGTAATAGAAGTGCTGGAGCTAAAAGGAGTACATGAAATAAAATAATCATTTAGATTGGAAAAGGCCTTTAAGATCATGAAGTCCAAGTGTACAATAACGATGTTCATACACCTTGCAATTTGTTCCTTGCTGAAGCCCCTGTGGACACCTGACAGCCAGAAGCTGGAAGCCTGGGGTGTCCCAGCTGTCACCACAGTGCAGGTGACCCCAGGAGGCTGCAGGACACTTACGGAATGGTAGAACTCCACCGTGGGGAGCTCAGCCATGGCTACGCAGATTTAATACAGCGCTGTGGCCTCGCTGGCCGGGTTTTGCACTTCTTGCTGTATGGCCTGCAAAGCCACTTGAACAAAGAGTATTACGGAGTCGGGATTTCATGCCGCTCTTCATTCTATTATTCCCGTAGTCTGTGGGAATAAAATTGACTTCAGGAAACCAAAGGTCAACCTGCTGCAGTTTTTTTTTCTTGCACATTACTGCTAATAAGAAGTTGTGTCGAAGTGAAATTAGCTCTAATTTGCAGGGACAACGCTTCAATACCCCTTTCTGGAGTGTTGTTGCCATAGATACGACCAGCTGTATCTGACCAAAACTTTTTCAACCATTTGTCTGTTTTACAGGGAAAGTGAGTTAGACCTGACAGTCTTTTATCAGCGTGGGCTATGGCTAATAGTCAAAAATGCAGCCAACACTCCCTTGTTGCCATATGCACCAGCACCAGTATTTGGGGGAGATACTCATATATGAAAGATACCTGAGCTTGAAGGTATGCTCTTACTCTCCAAAATCTGTATGCAAATTCAAAGCCATATTTTAGCCTTTAATGTAATCAAATACCCTTTAAACATGAGGGGAGTAATAGTTTGTTTCAATAGGCTCAACATTCGACCTGAATCTTTCAAAAGATAGTTCACCATTAAGCACAGCACACAGAAAACCATTTTGCAATTGCTCCCCTTCCTCCCAATTCTTTATGTATTCAGAAATACTTCAACTGTCTTGCCAGCTCCAAGAGGTAAGTAATTTCACTTGGAAAAAAGATGCACCCTGTCAAGCCCTTCTCAAGCCCCTGGCTTCTGCAAAATCCAGCCCTACCTGTACTACATACAGTAAGCAACCACAACTCGCTTAAGTCTTGACCTCATCCTTTTACCTCTGTTTCAGCTTGGTGGGCCTAATTTAAGAAGTGATTTACTAATTAGATGAAAAAGCATTAAAAATGCCTGAAAAGCTAATCAGGAATCAAATCCCAGTGACTACTGCACCTTCAATCACCTAATTTTTGTAGCTGCCAGATCTAAGGTATTGCAGATGACACAGACTCAACAGCAGAATTCAAACCTGAGGATGGATTATTGACAACTGAATGCCACTGATGAGTAAACCAAACCAAAAAATGACAGCTTTTCAAATGTTCAGGGGAAGTAAGAGGCTCATAAGAATTCTTCTAATAGCCCAGTTCTTTTCTGCTTCCAGGTCTGTTTAGTTCACATTCACTGTACTGATCTGGTGTAATACAACTGGGGATGGGGGAACATAGTATCAACTGGTTTTATTCCAATACTGGGCTGAAAAGCCTATTAATTATGTGAGATTACACACCATCTGCAGGAAATGACTGTTGTTTTCAAGTGTTTGATTACTACAGGAAAAGAGTAACCGTGCTTTTAAAGCAATGTCACAACAACTTCTTATATACTATTATCCAGAAGGAAATGAGGTAATTCTGAGGGCAGAACGTTAATTTTTATCTGCTATATTGGTTAAAAATACTACATGGTAATGAAAAGCTATTCTGCATTGTTCAAAACAAAACTACAGCGGNAGCAATGTCACAACAACTTCTTATATACTGTCTATTATCCAGAAGGAAATGAGGTAATTCTGAGGGCAGAACGTTAATTTTTATCTGCTATATTGGTTAAAAATACTACATGGTAATGAAAAGCTATTCTGCATTGTTCAAAACAAAACTAAGAGCGGCTAAATTAATAGAACTGTTCAGATGACAAGGTGCAGTATATGATAAATTGTCATTGGTTTTCGGCTGTTTTATGCCTAGTTTTTGGGCTCAGATAATACAAAATACAACAGCAGGAAAACATGATTACAGATGTATGAATTTATCTGTTTTATCAGTTCAGTTCTAGTTTAAAGCAGTTTAAATGAGCTTTGATAATGAAAGGCGATGGGAGCAGATCAAATGGCGCAAGTGATTTGATTAGCTCCCTGCTAACCATCACAGGTAGATTTAATTTAGAACGGCGTGATCACGTCTGACTGTGGTAAACAGCTCTGCACCTGCCTTCCGAGGTGACACCTTCATAGGGGGGAGACTGAGATCTGCTGTATTTGCAAGGATTTTAGGAAAATCACCCATTTTAAGCTTCTGCTATCTTCTCAGGACAAAAAAAAAGTTTTATAAAGAGCACGATGCAAGTTTCTAGAACACTAAGAAATCACACAGTGAATAAAATCTGCTGCGTAAACTCTCTCCAAAGTCACTGAGAAGTACAATTAAAATTACATAAACCAGCCCTGGGGCTGACTTGAGTAGTTAACCTGAGCAACTGGGACAAAGCCACAGCAAAAGCACACACCTGAAAGATTTCATCAACAAATCTACTCCAGGACTAACAGACTTGCCACAGTACCAGAAATTTTATTTCCTCCCTCCCTGTAAAAACAAGGCCACTCCTATTTTGCTCTCTCTTTCAAAGGGACATACAATTCTTCTGCTGCAAAGCAACAATGGTTTAAATCAATACAAACGCAATCTCATTTGTCTCCAATATTCTTGTATCAAAATATTAGGAACAGAAAACATAATATAATGATGCAGACCACTACCTATCAATGAGTTTTTAATGCTCACCCTCCTGTGAAATCCTAATCCAAACCTGACAAGAGAAAACAGATGCCAAGAGGCTGGACTTCAACAAAGCTGACATACTCTTTATCTGAGCTGCTGTATGAAAGGCAAGAGCAGGCACTGACTACAGGACAGGTGACCAAAGCAAGAACAGAGCTCTCAGAGACATAGCACCATGAAAGCTTTGGGGAATGACTGAAATAATACCCACAAGATAAATGGAAACCCCGTGTAAGGAGATTTTGAAAAGTCTCAAAACATGATTTTGATGAAAAAAGTTAATATAAAGAAAGATGGTTAGTTTATGGGAAAAAAAAAATTGGGAGAAAAGTTGGAAAATTTGTATTTATACAAAACTGGTAATAGGCAGTAACAACAGGCTTAATACCAAGGCTTTTTTCCCTCATTTTTTGATTTTGGCTACACTAGCTAATCAAACATCTACGGAGAAGAGAAATTCAGGGGATGCCCAGGCTTAGGCCTCCCAGCCAGGGTTGTCAGACCATTCCCTCCTCCTCTTCCACTTAACTTGCCTGACCCAAGTGCATCCACTGATATCGTTCCTTGGAGCACAATTTTCAGATTGATGGCACCACAAATAGCTTTGCTTCCTTGACCTTTGTGCTCTGGTCTAGGGTTATTATTTAAAAAACTGATATAGTATTTGTTACTTCTCTTTTTTTAAATGATCTTTGCATAATTTTAAACACCTACTTATGGGGAGAATTTTCACTCTTTGAGCTTGAAAAGACTGTATATATTAGCAGACTTCCAAAACATTATCTGATTAGGTTAAATTCAAAGATTTGGGCTTACTCATAAGCAGATAATTTACAAAGATCTATCAGTATCTAGAGAGAAATAAAATGCATGCATATATTACAAGGAAAAACAGCTTCTCCAGTTTACTACTAAACAACAATTTATCAGCTCAAATAGTTTAAAACAGAGTCATCCAACTATGATTAATAGCTTGACATAAACCTAGAGCTCTTTAAAAGAAGGAAATGAGCAAAATACTGGAATGAAATAATTTATCTGGAAATGTTTGAGGCAATATTGTGAAAACATGGCTGGAAAGAGCTCATGTAATTTCAGATACCAAGTTTAAACTTAGTCATATTTTAACACAGCTGAACTTTTGACTCAAAAAAAAAGAATTTGCAAAAAAAAAAACATGGAAACAAAAAGTGAAAAAGAGAATAATG
>VYZQ01022105.1:44765-89894 GCA_013400655.1 Mystacornis crossleyi
AACATATTCTTATATTAATTTTGCCTCTGCACTTCTATCAGCAGTCACAACTTGCACTACCACATCTTATTTGTGACATTCCTAAACTACACCTATTCCAAGCTCTTTGAACAACAGAAATCTGCTGATATGCTGATGCATTTGAAGTATCTTCTACTACATCCTATCCATCTTGTTCTTAAATTCAAAGTAACTAATGCCTACAAGAAACATAAAACTAGAAAGAGGTGACCTGTTTCTTCCTAGGTATCATGTCCATACACTTACTTTTCTTACTTTTTCAAGCTGAACTTCCCCAAACTTTCATTTTTTGACATCAAATTTCACCTCATCTCTTTGCATCATCTTCCTTTTTACAAGGTTTTCCAGTCAAAATACTATAATTCCCTGTGTATTCATAGAACATATCACACATGATCCTGATAAAGCTGACCTCTTATCATTGTCACACACCTATCATACTAATAACAGTTATCAATAGTTATCATTCCAACTGCTGGGGAGCTCTCCACTGAGAGCCAGACAAAAGATGGTACTCTACATTGTTAGCATCATTATTTCTCAAAATTACGGATAATTCAGGATGTCAAGGTCTTGAACTCATATAGATAACATGCTAGCGGATCCCAGAAGGATATACTGTTGGCAATTTGAGATAAAGCAAACCACCAAACCGTATCAGAAAACTGGGTGATCTGCTTAAGTATGTATTTGTAAAACATGGAAAGAACTGTGAAGGATGTTCATGTGAGAGAAGTAAGCTAGAAATGCCATGCAGTCAGTAGTAACTCAACAGGCACTCCCAAATTTCACTGCTAGAATACATATTGAATGCACAGGCCCAGAGTGTAATTATCATTTTGGTATTTGAAACAGTTAGTTAATAGCAAGCATGGAAGTTCATTAGCCCAGTAAACTAGGGAAAATTTTTGCATTTGGGAGAAAGTACAAGGGTAAAAATGTGGAGAACTCTCCCTACCCCACTGCCACCAGGGACCAAAGGTAATGATTAAATAGTCCAAAAAAAGGCAACCTGTGGCAAAAAAAATTATACTGCCATTCTGGGTTAAGGGTGTAATTAATTTGAAATATAGATTACACTTTAAAACCCAATGAAATTAATTCTAATAGGAAAACCTGGGTAATTGAAACAGCACAAGACCACCAACTTGGGATTCATATTTTAAAAGATTACAAACATGCTACACAAAATACCCCAATCAACATTTATTTTCTTCTAAGTAGAAGAAAGGCATTTTAACAGATAAGGAGGCCATTAGTAACCAAAACGAATGTTAAAAGACAGCTTTAAATTAGTACACTGTGATAATTTGTGCCTTAAGAGTCTTAAAAGTGTTTGTGAGAGGATCATTTCAATGATGCTAATTTTCAACACATTTTGGAGCACGAGAGAAATTCAGTAAGATTGCTAGCATTTTCTGCCAATACTTGAGGATGGTAAGCAGTATGATCTCAGTAATTACAGAGCTCTATGTCATTACTAATCTCAGGCAAAATAACCACCAAACTGATAAAGGATAAATTCACTGGGAAATTACATGAACAAAACTGATGCCAGTCAACACCATTTTACAGAAACTTGCTAAATAAAATAGAGAATTTCATTTAATAATCTGATAAAGTTACAAACTATGGTCAGCAGATGTTATTCCATAAAAGAAACACACAGACTTTTGAACGGTATTTACCTTACAGCCACACAAAACTCAGAGTAAGAAATTATTATCAGTATCACCAAATGTGATTAGGATATAGATATGAAAAACTAGCTGTTAACAGGATATAATAATTGAAAAAGTGCTCTACATTCCTCCAATAAAATCATTCAGTACTCACTCAACAGTATTTAAGAGTATCATCAATGATACAAAAGTAAGAGCCAAGTAGAGCCAAGTAGACTTATGTAGCAAGCAAGAAAGAAACAATGCAGGTAATACCCAGAAAACACTTACAAAATACATACAATCTTAATGGCATAGAAACAACTCAATACAAATGATGGTGAAGCCTAACAACAAAAGGGAGTAATAAACCTTCCACACATGTAAGTGCATAAGACCAGAGATGCTACTTTAGTTCACAGCATTAGTGGTACTGGAATAGTGAATATAGCTATATAGTCCCTGCACTGGTTTCCCAAAATGGCAAAGACCTTGTCCTTTCTCCATAGTTCAGCAAAAAAGGGGAAGAATTCTGTACCTTCTTAAGATGTTAACCAGAGCTCCCCACATGCTGCTATTAGCACAGAAACTCGTGTGGAAAGAGCACAGCAGCAATTTGAAAATGCTGCAGAGAACCAATGAATGTTACAGGAACACAGAAACTGTCTCTGATACACTGCAGGAGAGTAAGATAGCTCAGGCCTGAAGTCAGAGCCCAGGAAGTACTGATGGTGGTGTAGGTACAGTGGCAAGACAGATCTTACTGCTGATGTGTTCTGAGGTTATTTCCTACCACAGCAATTACTTAAGACCAAAGCCACTTAAAGAATTGTACATTACGTCTTTGTTTAGCTTCTTCAATCTGTAGCTTAAAAACCAACCCTGAAGAAATGCAGACTTTTTGTCAAATGCCTCTCAGAGAGCTGGACTCCCATAGCCTGAAATGACAACACTGGTAAAAGTCTATCATCATGTGCACAGGACCTGACTGCCTGGGTGATTTCACCAAGGAAAAACCTGACAGGACAGGGAATGGCACGCTGGAGGTGAGCTCTTATTTGGTGATTCCTTTTGGCTTACCTGGTCGTGAGACCCTTGAGCTGCTGAATGCTGCTCCTCGCAGGCTGCTGTCAAGAGTCTGGGGGTTTGAGTTACCATGGAGATCACCGCATCTGACAGCTGAGAGGGCTGCAATGAGAGACAGAGGGACCCATCAAGCCAGTGTCCATCACCTCATCAAACACAAGCACCTGACTCCTTCTGCTTTTGGCATTCAGCGAGGTCTGAGCTCCCAGATTAGGAGTCTGGCTAAACCGTAAGGGGAAAGAACCCAACACCCAGCACCAAAAGAATTAGAGAGGTGAGGGCAATCCCCAGTGACACACGGCATTCGAGCACTTTGCGAAGCTGTGCACTTCTTCAGGAGCCTGGAAGGATCCTAATATACCATCACCTTGGCTCAACAATTTTCAGCCTCTCTGGTCAAGTATAACAGCAGCAAGCAATTCACCCAGAACCACTGCTGAGCACAGGACCAAAATGCCAGTGTGCTGCCTCAGAATGGTGGGACACATGAAAGTGCTTCCTCAGAAAGCTTCCAGTGGGAACTGATTGAGCATCACCTCTATGCAAGAAATAAGTAGGCAAAAGAAATCACCTTCTTGAATGTTTTTGGGGCAAGACTAAAGGCAAGCATTTATGAAAATCAAACATGAAAGACAGCCTGGCATTCTTCTGCAATAATAAACCTATTTGCAGACTTTTCCATGCTCGTCAAAAAGCATGATGAGTAAAGCCTTATTTCTTATTTCCTTTGCCATTCGAGCACCATGTATATTGACTAGTTTCCTATTCTTCTGTTTCAATCCTTAAGTCTTACGCTCCATTTTTGTCTACATAATTTAATAATTAAATGCTTTAAAGTGAAATGAGATATTCATTGGAGACTTTTAAAATTAATTATCCTCTTCCACACAAATGTCTGACAGCTTTTAAATCTATTGTCCCGGTTTTGTCTGGGACAGAGTTCATTTTCTTCCTAGCAGCTGGTACAGTGCTGTGTTTTGGATTCAGTATGAGAGTAATGTCAGTAACACAGTGATGTTTCAGTTGTTGCTGAGCAGTGCTTACACTGAGTCAGGACTTTTCAGTTCCCCGTGCTCTGCCAGTGAGCAGGGGCCAAGAAGCTGGCTGGGAGCATGGCTGGGACAGCTGACCTGGTCTGGCCAATCCATGCCACACAATGTCATGACCAGTATATGAACTGCGGGCAGCTGGCTGGGAGGGGCTGTTCACTGCTTGGGGATGGGCTGGGCATCGGTCAGCAGGTGGTGAGCAATTGTATTGTGCACCACTTGTCACTTTTGGGCTTTATTTCTTTCTCTTGTTTTGTTATCTCCCTTTTAATAATTATGATCTTTATTAATATTATAATTAGTATTATATTTTANTTTCATAAAATCCAGTTCTAATTCTCAGTCTGCAGTACTACAGCATGTTCTCATTCACTTCACTGCGAGATAAGTACACCATCTAACCAAATACAACTACTCACTTCAGAAAGAGTTACATCTATCCTAATCGGAGGTGAATGACTACACAAGGGACAACAGTTGCCTACTGAAGCATCACAAACTATTAGCAATACATCAGCTGGACATCCATAGTTTTTCTGAGTTAGTCTACTGAATGCATATAAATCTTCATCTATGTGGCTATGTATCTAATTACCTGTTTAATTCTCAGATGGCATTCTGAGTCGACTGTTCTCATCTCTCTATCTCATCCTTTTTTTTTTTTTTTTTTTTTTGGTATTACAGAATCATTGACTGGTTTGGGTTGGAAGGGATCTTAAAGATTCTCTCGTTCCAAGCCCCTGCCATCGGCAGGGACACCTCCCACTAGACCAGGTTGCTCAGAGCCTGATCCAACCTAGCCTTGAACACTGCCAGGGTTGCAGCATCGACAACTTGTCTCCCATCTCATTTTTTCTGTGGAGCATGTTATGTTTATGCAAAATACAATATACTCAAGAAGTGTAACTGTGCGTAAATATAAAATCCGAAATTCCAGGCAACAATTAGAGAGAGGATTTCCTAAGTATTATGGGAAAATTGTTAAGAGTATTATTATACTAAAATTATCTCTATTCAATACTCTGGTATGCTATGCAACAGTAACTAACACATAGAGAGGCTGCTCTCATGTCAAATACCAGGGAAATAACTGGTGCATCTGTGCTGAAGGCTTCTGCAAGATACACAGAGTTTAAAGGACACTACGGAATACCAGACGCTCATACTGTAGCACTGTGGATGAATCAGGGTTATTGAAGAAATGCTATTAATGCTTTCTGTCATAATTATAAACTGGTTGGGTCACGTTTTCATAGGTTCTGTTTACAAATCTTAGAAACTGGATCACTGGTGGTTTCTATCAGTGACAGGATCACTTAAAGGCTATTCATCATGCCACAATGCTACACAGGCAGCAGCCTGTGTGTGCAGGCAGCACTGGTAACACAGGCTGGAAGAGCTAATTACATCCTTTGGTAAGACCAGCTTTTGTTACCTTGCAAGACAACTTTTTGGCAAATACTGGCTCTCTACTGAAATAGTGAAAAGCGAAGTGAAAGAGGCATATTAGAGGTGAAAAGATATGATTATTATTATTATTTTATTACCTGTAAGTGTCAGTGAAGCTTTATCACCCTTATGATTGGGTGAGAATATACATGTATTGATGATTGCAATAATCATATGCTATCATATGCCCCTACCCATAATGTTTTACTCAACAACAAGAGTTTCTTCAAATCTGATTTCATACATAAGTAAATAATAATATGAGTTTTGAAATAAACAGTAGGCAAAGACAGAAATGTTCTTTTAAATTTTCATTTGTAATATTACCATTACAACCTATCATTACTTACAATAGGATAAGGCCGTCATAATTTACAAAGAAATTGAAAAAAAATCCGTCACCAGAGATCACAGAATACAGCTGCAAAAGTGATTAGAACAGTGCAGAAAGTACTTTAATATGAAATGTCTGGAGAGTTCCACTGGTATAGTTTATTACAAAAAGAAAAAAAGACAGATGACCTAATTACAGCACTTAAGTATTTTCACTGGGAGAATATACCAAGTACCAGCTTGCTTGTTAATCTAGCAAAGGGTTTGCACAAAACAAATCAGCATCTGGAAGCTGACAAGAAATTCAAATGAGAAATAAAGCACATGCTTTTCATCACCTGTGACTAACCATTAGTGCAACTATCGAAAGGAGAATGCAGAGATTCTCCATTTGTTGATGCCAAGCTTTAGTGAAACTTCCCCAGAAGATGAATTTTTGTGAAAACACAAGATATCCTGTAGTCATACAAAAGTTGCTGCGTTCATACAGATATACAAAGTCTGCAATACAGAGAAAGGGAGATTAGGTGATGTAGTCATTCTTTCCTGCTCATAAATTAAATATATTTCGATCAAAACCAATTGTCTGGTTTTGTAACTAAAGCACTGGGTGGTGATGAGAGCTGTGCATGCTGAGCTGCTGGTGCAAGCAAATACTTAGTGACATACATGTGCATATATACACACATACAGTGAGAGAGGGAGTCTGCATTCAGGCAATGTGGAGTCAGACAACTACAGCCATCCTTCCAGGAACAGGTGGACTAAATTCTTCTGGAATAATACTCTGACTTCTAATTTAGGAAGCTTACTCTGTCCTCCATGAGCCGAAAGGACTCAAGTCACAGGAGAGTGGTAGCAGGAGCTCTCTTCACAGGGGTCATTTAGGGCATCAGATGACTGAAGGCAGGCAATACAAATGATGCTCTCTGAATCTGTGCATGGAGCAATAAATAACACCACTTCACGTTATCAACTACTTGCCAGTCCCATCCCTGTGGACAGTAAGCTTTCTGGGCAGAAAAACCTTCTTACTGGGGTATTTCAGTGGTTAGCTAAGCAGTTCCCTACCTCAGCTAAAATCCAGGAGCTGGTGTGGCCCCCCAGCAGTTTGCTTTCAGCTCTCTCCCTGCAACAGCAGTCTCACTCAGGGCACACAAGTAACACGGGCTTCTTGCAAAGGCACAATGTAAAAAGAAAAGGAAACAAAAACAAGTAAAGGCCTAAAGGTTACATTGGTGTCACAGTGAGCAAGCTTCAAAATTTCACCCCTTTAGCAAAGGATAGGAAAGTTACTGGATATGTTAATTTAACTCGTGTTGGTGCTGTTGCTAATCTATGCCTTGGGCTGCTAAATTGTCAAGAAATGTAACCATGTTTAAATATCAACCAAAAATAAAAGTTTAAAAAATTCTTTCATTTTTACTAACTGTAAATCTGGTACACAAGGCTTGACTTTGGATTTGCACTATGTTTGAAAACATGAAAGTCAACCCATGCAAATACGTTCATCAATCTCCTTACCTATGAGCTCCTCCACTGGACCCAATCTCTGGGAAGCAAAACCATGGAAAACCCTGGCACCGCCCCCCACGCAGGCAGTTGATCAGTGAAGTCACCAGCCCCCCGTCAGTTAAACTGATGTCCCCAGTGCCAGTTTAACTAAAGAAAAGCAACAGGGCCTTTCCACCCCGACCCCACAGCACCGGCCAGGGCAGGGCAGAGGACAAGCCCCGTGTCAGGGACAAACTGCACAGCACCACTTGCGCTAAGAACTCAGTGAAGGGATGTTCCTGAAAGGAGGGCTGAATTTGGTGCTGCCCTCAGTGGCCCACAGACAAAACAGTGCATTTAGCCTCTGCTTCATATGGAGATTTCCTTTTGAAGGTACCTGAGTGACTTCAGGAAACTGAAACTGGAGGCCAGATTTACAGGAGGGACTTGAAATTACCAGCTGGGCGGGTGGCTGGGGTAAGGGCAACTAAATAGTACAGCAGTTTTACACGTGATTTAAACTTGGAATAATCAGTCACATCATTTTGGGACATGTTTTAGTGAATTCTACTCAATTCCTTTGAATACGTTTAGCTGCTTAAATATTTTTCCAATCTGATTTCTGTTTAAGTACCATTTCTGCAAAGTTTCAGCTTTTAATAATTTAATTTAAATAATTTAATTCTTTTTACTAAACAATTATAGATGAGGAGAAACAAAACCAGTGCCATTACTATCCTGTTTCAGCATATTTCTCTTAACCCTTTCATAATAAAAAACTCCATTAATTGGGTAACTAATTTATTATCCCACTCCTTTCTGACTTTTAAAGGCACAGGAAAGTTTAAATGCTAAACAGGCCATCTTCAATAGACATTGAATTACAAAAGCAGAGTATCTCTGGGAAAGAAATGCAGGATACCTAGTGCATAGTATTTCACTTTCTTTCAAACTGGTAAACAGCTTCAGTATTTTCTGACTACCCCTGGTGGAGTATACTGTACTATATAGAAGTATACCATGACTATATAGAAGATTCTAACACGACATCAATAATTATGCCACCCCTCTGCAGAAAATAACCTAAAATGCACTTTAAAAAGCAATTTCTAAAAAGTGTACGAATCAGAAGACAGCATTCCAACATTTGCCAAACTCCTGCTGATGTGCTGGTGTTTTAGCTTCTTTATGGATTAACATAATGTATAAACATAATCACAGCAGTATAACCACAGCTGTGGCTCCCCTGGGGCATGACCAGCAATTAGTCCGTACAAGGATCACGGATAACACTGCAGACACATGGAGCAGAAACCAGGACCATCATTTTCAACACAACACAACACAACATAACACAGCATGCTGGGTTTCTCTATCACGTTTGCAATTAGTACCTATGCACTCGAATGGCAATCTCTGTTCAGAAAAACCCCCACAATCTCTGAATATTAATGAATTTGCCCTAAGGTATTATAGAGTAAATAAACACCAGTTAATGGCTTGCTATGATAAAAAATTCCCGCTCTAGACACTTATGTATTTATTATTGCCCCACAGCTGCTTCCTCTAAAGGAAGCTATGAGAGATTTTTATTTTAAATATACCACAGATGAATGCCCAGATTTGAAGTAAGCAAAGTCATAGTCAGTTAAAAATCAGAAAATCAATGTTGAAATAAATCTTCATTATAATATTAGCACAAAAAACTTTCCCATGGTAATATCTAAGCCAAAGCAACAAAAATACCCTCAGAAATAACCCACATCTTCCCACAAAAATTTAAAATACTTAAGACTTGAAAGCCTCTCCTCAGGTACAACTCACAGAGCCTGGGCTGCCCCTTTGAAGCAAGTGTCTCAAGGGAAAACAAAACTGTAGGTGGAAACTCTTCTCATCTTTCATCTTTACTAACTCTGTCAAAGCTAGTGGTCATCATGAAATTAAGAATTTCAGAAGCACTGCCTTGTTAACTTGGCTATATAACGCTACCCCTTTTATGCAGGCTCCTCCCAAGATAAATTAACTCTTAGCAGCCCAAGCCGTGACTCAATTCAACCAGTCTTAGAGCCAGACTGGAATTGACAACATCAATTCTCAAAATCATTTACCACTGTCAGCACTTTGCCTGCACAGACACTTCGACAGCTTTAGCTTTTTTCTGCTTCAGCTGTGTATTTGAGTGTAGCAGATATTCTCTCCACCATGTGTAATAGTTTCAGAGACACAAGATACATGAGTTATCTACCATTACTTAATAGGCCAGAACTTGCAGTGATAATAATGGATTCATGAAAAGCTTAGCTGTCAGTAACCAAACCAGGTACCAAGACTGGGAATGCTTACTACTGTAAGAGGATTTTTTGCAGTATGTGGATAGATTCGTGGGGGCTGTGGCCTAAAACACTGCAATTCTGATACTTTTTTTATCAGAAAGATATGTGAGTATCAAATAGCACAACATTTATTTTACCAACCCTCAGACAAACTAAACACCATTTTTCTAATTAACAAGTCCAGAATTCAAAAAAACTCAACCCCCCAAACTTCTCTCTTGACAGTAACTCTTGAGATTTCTGCTGAACTTTATAAAATATGAAACAAAACCCACAGCATGTCTAGGATTGTTGTGATGGAAACATAAAGAAAGGAGTTTAATTATTAATTCTGTGATAGTGCAGGTAGGTGAGAAAGAATTATCCCTTTCAGAAGCATTGCACTGTAATCCTCTCATTTGTCTGTTTAGCTCTACCTCAGGCATAAGCACAGAGGAAGAAACAGGAAAGAAGAAATGCAGCCTTCTCTGCACTGCCCTAACAGTAACCATTACCAGACTTAAAAGTGAATGCCAGCTTAAAAAGAAAGTCACACAATTTTGATTAATTCATGTAACTTTTGCCCTGAGTAGAGCCATCAGTCTAACCAAAGAAATGAAATTTCAAGTCTTTGGCCCCCAGTTGTGCAAATACTGCATTACTTTCAGCATGCACACCTTAGAGGTGCCCAAGTGCAGAGCATTACAGTGAAAGGATTTGCTGTTTCCCAGATCTGAATGACCCAAAGTCTGTAGAGTTTTCTCAAGGTGCACCAGTAATGTGAATTGCAGCCTGCAGCAAAGACAGTACAATTCTCTTAAACAAGGTTTAATATATGTAGCCAAAATCATCAGCTTCATTTTGGATTAGCTGTTGTTTCCAGGAGATTTTAAAGGTGGGATACGATGGGCACTGTGGTAATACAATCCTGATGTTGCAGAGGCATCAATAAACACTGCAAGGGCAGCCTTTAGGAGAAATTACTACAATCAACTTCAGAGGAGCAGAGATGGCATGTGCTTTGGACATGTGGCATAGGATTGGAGGAGCAGCTTGTCCCTAAAGGACCTTCTGAAACTTCGTCTTGGGTGGAACCTCTGCTACACATCACTGTAACAAGATGTATATATATGGATAATTAATATATTTAAGTCACATTTTTCCCCTTACATTATAGCAATTGTATGAAATGCTCTAGGCTAGAAGCTGCTGAATCAGGAAATGGATCAGAAGCTAACTAAAATGGCTTTCTAGTTATTGATTCCTGCTCTCTGTTTCATGTCAACTTTCTAGAATCCATCCAATACAAGCACGAAAGGGTAATGAGTTTCTGAACCCACACTCTAATAGTGCACACTGCATCAAAGCTTTCAGTAATTGCCTGGATGCTGCTTCCCAGCAGTACTAAACAACTTAAATATAATTAGCTGGAAGCCCTATGGGCTTCATTTCCCCACTGGAACACCTCTTACACTAATCCATTTATCAGGCTGACGGATGACTGAATCACTGGTGCTATGGACCCATTCTACTAATAATATTTCTCAAGCCCACATTTTGGTTTATGCTTTTTCAGGTACATTTTTGCAAAGGAAAAACCAGTGTTAACAGTGGGGACAGAACCAAACATAACTCACTCATCTCCTCCCAGTACTGACCAATGTTATTTGTTTGATTAGCCCACTAAGTATAAAATGCTGGAGTTATCAGGCAGAAAATGAAAATTAAATGTATGCATTATGGAACTATACCATGCCAAAAATAATAGGGAAACACACAAACACTGAAGAGACTTGGATGTTTTCCAGACATTCAGAAGTTTCAAGAGAAGTTTGCATAAGAGGACAATTTTCAGCATATCCTCCCTGAAGATGGCCCGACTACAGCGGTCAAGCTAAAATTTCTTCATACTACTTACTTCTTGTACATCTTTCTGAACAATAAGTGACAAAAGAAATTTTACAGCTGTCTGAATTATACTAAATACACATGAACTGAACATCATGCTGCCACAAAACTATGCACTTTGCAAGCCGCTAGAGAAATCTCATAAAAGTACAAAAAACATTTATTTAATTTCTTGGGCAGAATTTTCTAATGTTGTAATGAAACCCCTTTTATCCCTGTGACTTTTATTTCCAGACAGGTTTCTGGAAAGTGGACCTCCCCAGAAGCTGAAATTATGGGTACTGCTGAAATTATGGAGAGCCAAGGTCTTCCAAAATGTACCACACTGTGGAAATGAAGTAATTGTAAAAACACTAAATTCTCATCAAATTCTTTTAAATGATGAAAAAAATTACTGTAGGATGTTATATCCTTATGCTTCCTTTCTAAGGAATTGTGGGACAGGAAACAAAAAGGGACAAAGCGGTAATGACCAGTAAGAGAGGGGTTTTAAAAGGTGCTCTTCTTCTAGATCCATTATATTGCAGTCATTAATCCACATTCTGGCTTGGAAACACAGGATCCAGCTAGAGAAGTAGCACTGTTTTATCTGTTTATTTCCTCTGGATGTTCTCATCACGGACACAGAAAATGTTGATGTTGAAAAACAATAAAACAAGAGAAGCCTTCTTGTACTCTACGTGAGCCTAAACAAAATGCTTGTAGTAAAGCCAACAGTCAAAACTCAGAAATTCTCTTACAAGTAGTACCACAAAGTTAACTCGTGGCCATCAGTATGAATTCAAAGAGCGAATAGAAAAGCTGTACTTGAACATTTAACAGTGAAATAGATAAGTAAAATATGTTCAGTGATGTAAACTGACTTAGCTGGTAAAACAAGCAGCAGCAGGATGAGGTACAGCCGGCAGTTCTTGAGAGCAGCACCAACCACCTCAGAACAAGGCCAAAGAACAGCAGCTATTCGGACATTACTTGATTTTCAAAAGTGCAATCACAACCTTTACACCACCCGGTAAAGTACTGAGCAGATTATTAAATATTGAGTTGAGATTTCTTCACGTGAACCCCAGAGCAGAAACCTCAGTTTCACTGCAACTCTCCACCCACTCCCTCCTTCCGGCCTGAAACTGGAAAACTCATCCCAGAGACACTGACACTTGCACATCAGCCAGTCAACTCGCTGTCGTTCAAAGACAGCCTCTTCCTTACCAGCCTCATCTTCTCCGTTTAGTGTATTTTCTACTCCCACAAAGGGCAGACAGTATCCTGAGCAAGGGTTGCCCCAAACCATACGAACCTCAACACTTGTCAGTCACACTTACACATGAAATGCAGAATTTCACACTCCTGTTAACACATAGTCCTTTGAAAAGCAGTGGTACTGAGCAGAACAAACATCAGATCTAATCAAAAGAACATTCTGCAGTAAAAAATTTCAAAAAAACTTCTCCCGTGTTTAGTCATCTTTAATAAAACAGATCATGGTCCTGAATTTCCTAACGAGGAAACAGGCTTTGCCAGGCAAAGAATGCAACATTGCCTTCATTTGTGTGCTTTATGAAGAAGTTTGCTACATTGTCAGTGAATCTGAATTTCCTGGGTACTAACTCTGAAACAATTTTTCAATTCTTCAGGCAAATAGTACCTCTTTAAAGCACTGTCAAAACTATTATATATACAGATTCTTCCCTGTAAATCAGGGGCAAATGTACAGCAGCTTTATATTTAAATAGCTGCACTGAATTCTTGAGATCTTTTAATAGAAGCAGAAAAACAGAGTTTGAGGAAAAGAGAGGAATCATTTAATAATAAAACAGCTGGAGCCACAGTCCACTAACTTCCATACTTTGTATGGTAGGACGTGTACACTTGGAAGGAAATGGCATGTCAAGCAGTCAAATGCAAAAATGCAAAGGGTTTTAGGAGTGCAAATAAATGGTTGTTATAAAAAGCATGTGACCTAACACATTGATTGATGCCTTTTCCTGGGCTTAGAATTAAAAGTCAAACACGGTTAGAGGGGAAAAAGGGATTTTACCTTGGTATTTATTTACGGATCCTTAGGTCCAGGCAGGAGCACCTGGCAGGAATGGACNTACGAAGGGGGATATGAGAGGAGTAGATGAAAAAGCAAAAAATCATTATGGCATCAGATCTACAGAAAGAGCACCATTTGTAATATGCATTTGAAAATTAGATTTTTATATTCAGTAAGCATTGTCTTCAGCGTTAGAAAGATAATGAATTTTCTTTCAAACAACCTCTGTGCAGTTTCCATTTTTGGACTCCTAACTAGATCATACCCAGAACAGCCATGGCTAACCCCAAAGCTGGACCTGCTTTGAGCTGGGTGTTGGACCTTCAAAAGTCCTGAATTATCATAGGATCGTACAGTAAGAATCTCTCTGTATTAAAATTACATATGCTTGTTGTGCTATTTACATAGAAAATATGGAGTTTAATAAAAAACACCTGGGCACAAACTTGCATATTGAATCCAGACAGATCCAAGGTCTTAAAGATACCAAAGGTGAGGCATTCCTTCTGATCACATAAAACTTATGCTGGTTAAGCAACTATAACAAAGCTAAGACTGATGATTAAAGATACAGAATGCTTTTGTTACACTGCAGATTATCTTTCAACGTTACCTTTCCCTTTTACCTAAATCATTGTAGAGACATAGGAATAAAAACTATATTAAATTAAATTACAGTTTAACCATGTGAATTTTAATCTACTCCCAATTAAGATGCAGGACAGATTAATAGGTTATACTGTCTGGATATGAAAAACGCAGCTGAGAACACTGGCTAGAGAAATACAGTAAAAGTAAAAAAAGAGCAGGAACATGAAATCATCTGCAGTATACAGGGCTGTGAAAAACCTGAGCATTTCAACACACATGGATGAAATAACCAGCCAGTGAACATCACACAGACTCAGTGGTAAAGAGCATGGTGCTTTCTTGGCCTGAGGAACCCACTCAAGTTCTTTGAGCTGGTCAGTAACACAGGTAATTTCAACACATTGGAACTTTCTAATAAAATATTTTAAGAGTCAGCAGCAGAAGTGAAATTTCAGGGGAAAAAACACTTCAAAATTACCATCTGCATGTTAGGAAATAACTTTGATATATCAACTTTGGTCCTGTTGATTCGTTACTCTTGATTAACCTGATGGTTGATAGTGGCTGTCTCATCATTATATGCCTTATAGGAGTAAATGGGTATCCACACCTCTACACTGAGACAAAATTCACCTCTTTTGATAGCATATATGACAATTTTGACCAGCATATGTGTTAGAAAAGTGTTTCTGTAATAAGATTAAGATAAATTCCTTTAATGAATTCAATAAAGGATTACCTCTCAGTATAGATATGTTCTGTGCTTTAATGCAATTCTGACACCATAAATGGTATGATCTAACCATCTTTGGTATCTTTTCTTTCAATTTTCTATCTGCTTCAAGAGGTATTTAGCTAATGAACCACACAGATTTATAATGATTCTTTAGACTACTTAATTGAAAGGACACACAGAAAGCTTACTCAGTATCTTAGCATTAGCAAATGGTTACCCAAGCAACTAAGGCAATGCATGGTTCTACCTCATGGTATGTTCACATAGAGTAAAGTTTCTAAAGTATTTTCCAAAGCCATTACGAAAAAACCTGAATCAACTGTCAAAACTCTAATAAAAGCAAATCACACAACAAAACAAAAATGCAAAACCACACCAAATTCTGAAAATTCAACTGTTTAGTTGAACTTGTTGAGGAGTGAGAAGGACTTCTGAAATGCGGAAAACTGCCAAGTTAGTTGCTTTCCTTCTCCCTGAAGCTTCCTCAGCCCTGCTATTCCAGCATTAGAGTCCAAAGGCACTGATTGTGTTGCTGCAAACATCGTTTCTTGAAAACTTGCAAGGACAAGGAGCTTAAAAGTGGAAAGAGGGAAAAGCTTCTACTACTTCCATCCATGTGAAGTGTCCCGCAGCATTTAATGCTTACCTGTGCAATTATTTTATTAAATAAATACATCTAGGTCTGCTCAATGAATAGCAGGTCTGTTTTTTGAAATGCTAACTAATAAATTAAGAACACCTGAAAGTCATACAGATCAGGACAATAATTCGAATTGTAATGCAGACTGTTTATATTTGTATACATATGTGTATGCCCCAATACAGCACTACACCTTCATGTACATTTTACGTAATTGAATTTTATGCAGACAGCATGTGATGTTACTTTTAGTCAGCATTAAAAGTGATTTTTCCCAGGGTCTCAGAAGTACAATTACCACTGACTTCAAGACAAAAGGGAAGTGGCCTGCAGTTCTGGAAAGCCGTCAGTCTTTCCATCTTGCAAGCTAAACTCTCCTTCTGCAAATTGAGAAAACGATGAAAAATGAGAACAAGTATTTGCACAGGAAGACAGCCAGTTTTATTTGCTGTATTAAATCAAAAAGATTCTTTTTTATATCATGACAGAACATGTTCATGCCACTTAACTTTGATTCCAATTTATGTATATGAATGCTGATGTCTAAAGCTGGGTATGAATATTCAGTCTTCATTATAATAAGTGGTTTTCTTGGATTACATTAGGAGAAAAAGAAAGACCTAACAGCAAAAGACTCATTAAGTAAAAGAATAATTTTAGCAATGATAGAAGCAACAAAAAAAGAGGATCATTTAGAGACCTTTTGCATCTCAGTTTACAGATTTTGTTTACATGAAAGTGTTTTAGTGAGATGCAAGGTGTTAAGTCATTTGTTGCCCCGGCCTTTGAAATTATTTAGGAAAATTCTGAGGCATAAGCTTAGAGGCTTAGAAGCTTGGCTTGGAAATTTTTGGGACAGGTATTAAAAAGTTAATTTTCATCAGGGTAAGTCTAGCTATATTCTCCATTCTATGTACTGCGGTGTGCAGTTTCAGTCTATCGTGCTTCTTGTTCTGAGTGAAGCTTCACTAGTGTAGCATTATTCCCTTGTTCCTCGTAATCACTCTTCCCTTACATTCCCACTGAACAGGCTGCCCCTCAGTATCTGTGGAATAACTGCACATGTCCAAATGATTCTTATTAAAGAGTTCAGAGAGTTAGTGCTCAAACTAAGCCAGATTATGTGAATAAATTAGGTTAGAGAGTGACTACATGATCAACTAAATCTCGTGGAAGCAACACCGAACAGTTTCAAACACTGGGGGATGGGAGCCTATTCAGCCAGTTCAGCTGCTGCCAGAATAAAATGTGGGAGACAGAGAAATGCCTTTGCTCTTAGCTTTTCTTCCTTTCTTTGCTTTTCAAATCTTTGGGATCCCGAAATTTTTACTCCTGATTAAGGCTACCAAGTTTCCTCAAAACTATTTTCCTCCAGCAGAACCTGTGTTCAGACTTGTAAGGCACATCCACATGGTAGCTAAAAAACCCCACCCAAATTAAATGTGCCCCACCACCTTCCCCCCAACACCACCTCAGTAAACCAGCAATGAGTTTAAACACAGTCATCTTGGCGTCCTCAATTCACCTTGTTATTGCACCTCCAGTTGCTGCAGCACAGATGGGATGCAACATCTCCCACTGTTTGGGGACTGCCCCTAAAGGTGAGCCATATGTTTTGCAATACCTAGAAACAGCAGGATAAGATAAGGAAATCTCTGCAGCCTTAAGGCAGAGTTGCTTTGATTTCACTGCTTTGTGCCCTGCCTCCTCCCCACCCCCTCCTTTTTTTTCCTTTTTTTTTTTTTTTGAGAGCTTTTGTAATTTAATTTATCTGGGTTAAGCCTACAGAAAAAAAAAGTAATCCAAACAAATACTGTGTGTGCATGTGTGTATGTATGTGTGTAATGCCTAGGAAATCTCCTGTGCTATCTGTCTGTGTAACATTTTACCTTCCACTAGACAAATACATTTTTAAACAGTATGGAATCAAAACAACATTCTCAGCATTCAAGATATTCTGTCATCACTGCCCATTTGTTGCCCTCTAGGTTTCTCTCAGTCGGCAAATTTCCCATTTAAGGAATTATCAGATTCATCTGCTTAGACAAGGCTGCAAAATAGAATGAAAAGCTGGATTATTCTAGAGAACTCACATTTTTCTTTCAGGCAGAAAACCCAGTGCATGAGAGCTGAACATTAACAGCAAATGGAACCAATCTCTCAGACTTCACAGTTCTACCCCACTCCACTCTGTAAAATCTAATTTTGATTAAGATGCTACAATATTTATTTCACTTTTATCCTTTACTTCTTTAAATATGTTTAGTGCCACTTATTATGTTAACCTGTTTTGGAGCCTTAAATATTTTGTTCACATATGATGTTTATTTTTAACTGTAGTTCTAATAAGCATCTAGCGCATCCTGCCGCTTCTACGCAATTTGTCATAAAGAATTACCAATTGCTTTGCTACCATTTTCCCTAGAGCACATTTTTTGCAGGGTGAAAGTGTAAAAAAAAGGGAGCAATAGAAAAATCAATAAATTGACAGTTTTCCACAGCAAGATGGCTCAGGATTTACTTGAGTGATGGAGCAGCTTTCATGACAGAGGCTGTACTGTGAAACCATGCTCGTGTTTCTGGGCCTGCTGGCTACAGCGCGCCAGAATTTCTGGAGTGATATGCCGGGGTTCTTAGTGCTGTAACATACTAAAACTCCACCCAACCCTTTTGTACCGATGTGTGAAATACTACTCTCTGCCCCCTAGGTAGAAAGAAAACTGTGGTAAGAGCTGGAGAAATGTCTCAATACCAACCTTCCTTACTGAGAAGAGAAGGTTTTGTTTTCCTGCCACAGATGAGTGAACTAACAAAAACTCAATCAAATTCAGGGAAGGGTTTCACATGCTGAGTGCGTACACGGGTGTAGGTGCACCAAATTAAGCAGAAGATGAACATAAGAGAAATCCTAAGTGATTCTAAAGTAATTAACATACCTGCGAACTCATTACTGAGCCAGAACTGCTTTATGGAGACTACTGCCATGCAGTATTGACACCAAACCACTATCTTATGATGTTCGCTCAAGTAAAAGTCTATTTCGAGGTGTTATATTATTTTAGCACAGTGATTAATCAATTTCTTCTTAGAGCATCCTCTGAGAGCTTAAAAATTCATGATTCACATTATTAGTATTCTGTACAGCTTTCCACATTCTTTGAGTGGTATGATTAAATTTATCTGTGGTTGCTAATGGTCACAATACGAAATATGAAAGTCACCATTCCACACATACCCAATGGGTGTCCTTAAAACATGCTGTGAATCCCAAACAAAGAGGGCTGCAAGTGACAAATCCTTTCTCTTTATTCTCACAGGCTAGCCTGAATACACTGTTTGTGCAAAAGGCAGATAGGATGAACTTGTGATGTAATACTGCATATGGAACAAATAAAATACTCCGTTATATTTGTCACACTTTAAGGCTGGAAATTAGTCCATAAACTCTACTGGGTTCAGATCCTACTCACTCACATTTTACAAGATAAAAACTCATCCAAACTTTGATGCTATGATATAAGGAATACCCAAAAGCATGACAAACTTGGAAAAATATTCCAGTTCATCACTAAATTGAAAAGATTTTATACTAGGTTTGTAGAGTTTTGACACTGCTTTATTTATTTAGACTGCATGTTCTAGTGGTCCAGGCTTGGTCACCAAAAGATATTTAGAACTACACTGCCATTCTGGGCATAAAGTATTAAAAATTTATCAAAGAAATCAAAGTGACTGTCTAATAAGATTGAATCCATCATCCATAAAAATTTCCAGATACACAGACCTACAAATACATTTTGATTAAAATCTGATTAAAAGCCAATAGATAAATACTGAACTATCCAAAATGACAATTCTTTCTAAAACCTGATGTCATACACCAAATAATTGTGAGATACACTGTAACATAATAAAAATTGAAACAGGCAGAGCAACATATCAAGGTATCTATCATTAAATAATACTATTATGAGGTTCTACCAATATACATGATGGTCGGTATCTGAGTAATTTCTCTGTTGTGTGCATTGCAATGTATACTCTGCATTGCAATGAATACTCTGGAAGAACCAAGTTTTTCATTACTCAGAAGTTAAATGATCTTGTTGTTTGTCCTTTATTATTTTTGTGAGCTGCTGAGCTATTCAGAATTATGTAACTCTTTGTTCCAAAGGAGGCACTGGTGTGACTTTTCAGAAACACATTAAAAATAAAACATCACAAAAATAGCATTGTATTGACTCTGTGACCCCAAAAATGAACTCTAGACTGTCACTACCATTAAAGGCAATGAATCTGTTCTAATTAATGGATGATCAGTTTTTTTGGGTACAGGCATTTGTCTGCCAATGCATCTCACTTCCTTCCTGCGAAAATACTATCATCAGATGAAAATGCAGACCCACCACAGGGGTAGTGAAGGGGCACTTTATTAGGAGTCTGCTGACAGATGCAAACATTCTGCCAAATTCTGTAAAGCAGAAACATGCCATTAATTTCAATATTTATTACTTTCCATGAAAGATAAGTGACTCAAGACTGGGAAGGGCTTTGGAAGGCCAATATTTCATCTCTGTCGAATGCTTTTTTTGCTTTGTGATGTGTCTGCCTATAATGAGACTAACTTATTCCAAAGAACAAATTAAGCAGCAAGACATGACAAGCAGTGCATTTGTATGCAATTTGCTTACCACCTGAGGCATGCCAACGGCTCAAGGCCAAAGGCTGAGCAACCCCAGCCATTCAATAAATGCAATAATAATCAAACGGAATGCACAGCACTGAGAGACTTATTTCTACTACAATAAGGAATTTATACATAGGACCAAGTGCGTCTGTGCACTTAGTGATTGCTATTAAATAAATGATACCATTGAAAAACTTTTTCTAACCGTTGTTCTGAAAATACTATCCAATACAAATGAAACGCAGAGGTTTATACACATTGTTCTACAACCAGACAAAGCTTGTGGAATGACAAAATTACACCCTGGACTGTAGGTCCAGTATCAGTTTAAAAATATCCATGCAGACATGTATAAATATTAAAGGACTCAACAGCACAGGGCAGGGCAGAAAATCAGCCACTCTAGAGATTTAGCAACCGGTCTGCGCTATCCTGATCATGTACCAACTAATTAAGGTCTAGCTGTGGAAGCAACAAAGAATTAATTTAAAAAAATTTGTTTTTTTCTAACAGCACTACCTCATCTCATTCTGAAGAGACCGTGCACAGACATGGGCTGTGCTACTGGAACACTGTTTATTTTGCTGCTCCAGCTCTAATGAGTAAAACAATGACATTATTTAGGTTCCTGATCCATTCGCCAGTCACACTAAAGTTCATCTCTTAAATAAACAGTGAGGCAAGCTGGCTTTAATTTGTACTCAGCATACCAACAATTGATTTTTCCCATAAACTCACTCTCTTTTCACTCTGCCTTGTGACTACACAGTCTGATCCGATTTAACCCTGGTGCAGAGAGCTGCCTTCCATCTACATTCCTAAAACAGCCAAAGAATTAACACAACTGAGAATAAAAGATGTGAAGATCTACTAATGAGGTGGAAAGACCGGGCAATAAACTATTTTACAAGAATTTACTTGCTTCTTTCTGACATATTCATTCTGCTCCGATCTTAATCTGTAAGGAGGAACAGTTTTTAAAGATGAAGATAATAATAATAATTTTAAAACCTGAGAACTAGCTACTGGATTCTCTTTTCTTGTCTTTTCTACCCTACTTTCCCCAAACAAGGGAAAAAATTCCATCCATAATTGAGAACTGAATATGAACATAAATAAGCCCAAAACCCTCTCAACATCAGCACATTGGTGTGTTTTTGTGTTCATTAGCAATGAATAGTATCACATCCAAGCTCTTGTGTGTTAAAGACAGAAGCATACTGCTCTGGGACAGGCTGCCATTGCTCCCAATGCTGAACTACAACGTGTTATCAAAAATCCAAACAAGGCTATCGTTCCTTTCTGATTTAAGAAATCACATTCTATTAAGATGTTTCTTACAGTTCAGTCCAAAGACAAAATGTAACTCACAATCTCACATTAGAAAATGTGTTATTTATGTTCCAGTTTTACACACTGTATGAAGCATTTTAAATATTATGTATTTCTCACAAAACACAATTCTGAATAATACACACAATATTTAAAATTATTTAAAACACAAATTTAAAATTAAACAGATTTACTACATCAAGTCAAACATCCACTTTGTCCAGTGTCTCTTCTTTAACCACGACAAAAATAGCTATCTAGCAAAGAATATATGAATGAAGCACAGACACAGTGGTATTCTCCCAGCCCCAACAGCCTACAGCTCTGGGACCTCCTTGTGGCTCCAGTACGGAGATACACCAGCACATGTTTTAGTGGAACACCAATGCAGAACAATGCTGCAAATTTGTGGCAGGTTTCATTGGCACATTATGGCCAAAATACCTGTGATTTTAGCTATCTCAGCTCTATTTGTTGAACATAACAGTGTACTTAATTTTTCTATGTCTTGTTCCAAGTATGGAAACGACTCCGTCAACTCCTTCTTTTGAACTCAGCCCAAATCCAAAACCATACAAACATGGAAGTACTTCCACAATAAATTTGCACACTGAAGCTACTCATGAGAACTGGGGATTTTCACAACAAATATGAAATCTTCATGTACATGCAGAGGTGATAGATCTATAAACAAATAACCAGAAAAATGCTCTTACATGTCTTCCTTTTTGAAAATCTGTCTTTAGGAATATTGTACCTCTGGTAAATGGTGTTCTTTTCATGAGAGTACAATCACTTGGCATTCTGCCTAAGAACCCAAAGAACGGAGTGATCTTGAGGACAAGCCCATCACTCACACATTCTCCAAATATTCAGTCTTTAGATTTCTATGAATTTCCTTCAAGCCAGGAGGACAGAATTGCTGCGTTATTACTGAACAATTCTCATATTTTGGAGATGAAGTATCAATGACTTATGTTACAGCTGCTGCTGCTGCGCTGTCTTCCACTTTACAGGAGCTAAATAATTAAACACCCTTTAGTCCTTGTGACAGTCCCAGACTCAGCATGGCTGTTAATCAATATCACATAAAAGGGAATTAGGCTTAGGCAACTGTAGCACAAGGTAGAATGGACAAGACAAGATGGAGAGAGATCTCCTCTTTCACACAGAAGACTAATTTTCTGTATTTTACTACACGCCCTACATCAAATGTGCAGACTTGAGAACAGACAATACATATACAGATGTGGAGGAATCCAAATTAATCTCAGAGATTTGTTACACCATAATGGCAATCAACAGTCCCTTCTTCCATTCTTTCCTAAATTCCCTTCTTCACATGTTTTTGGGAATGAAAAAAACTCTCAGCATCAACATATTTAAAGTACTCAGTTTATAGGGAGAATTTGACTACATGGGACCAGTTCTGAAAAAATTTACAGTAAGATTGCAAACAGAAAAAATAAACAAAAAGCATTGAATAAATACTATCTCAATTCTGCTCGGTGCAAAATATTTAGGAAGACTTACGTTTCCAATAGTTTAAGGAATTTTTCTAAAATCTCTAAAAACTGTCCACAAGTTATATATTTTTTTCATTATTTTCTTGCTCTGTAATGAACCAATAGGTTATTAACATCAACCTTAGGCTGAGAGTACCAACAAATGAAAAATTCACATGACGGGGTGCAAATTTTCCCCGTGCTGCCCCCCTTGATGCTCAGATTTTCCCAGAGAAAAGGGGACACAGTTCCCAACTCTCTTTAACAACTCCTCCATTCTGATGAAGTATGCCAGTATTGAATTTAGAAACACCTCCAACTTCCCACCAGGCCAGAAATGAACTCAAAAGTCAAACAGGCCAATTTCAGGTGGTTAAATAACTTAATTGTGCTGATGACATCATCAAGCCATTGACACAGAGGTGGAAGACTTCGTGTACTCTTCACACTCCTCTGCTATGGGTGGCCTCTGATATTTTGTGTTTAAAGACCTGGTATTTATAAAACACACTAATTCAACTTTAACCCATGCCCATTGTAAAAAAAACTCTGAGTAATGAGGAATAGTCAGCAATTCAAATGGAAAAAGCTTACAAAGTAACTGATTATTCTTGATACTGTACTTTCTGAAGCATTTAGCTGAAATACAATTTTGCAAAAAGCCAGAACAGTATTTTCCCTCTAATCCTATTGGTAACAGGAAAGAGAACCTGCATGTTTTAGATCTAATTTATTACTTATTTCAAATTTTTTCTGTCTCACCAAGATTTGCTTCGAGCTTTAGAAAGTGTGCTTCAGTTAGCATCTCCCTCAAAACAATCCAGAAAACATATTCCACACAGTCCACACTCATGAATCACGGAAAGAACAGCAAAACAACTTCCAACCAACCTGGGCTTTTTTAGCTTCTCCACTGCCTTCCCTGGAACTGCTTAGCCTCAAGGAAGGCTGGCCAGGCTCTGGTTCCCAGAAAAAGCGATGCTGGAGGGCCAGAGCCCTGCTGCTGAGCCGGCCGTGGAAGGCAGCAGCAGGAGGGACAGGGCAGCCCTTGGCAGGAGGGACGGCCACGTCTCCAGCTGAATGCCCAGTGTCACCCACCCCTTCTGAAGGGTGCAAACGGTGCCTTGCTCCTCTTATCTCCCCCTCCCAGAGCTCGCCCACTTCGATTCAGCCAACACCCTACATGTTTGGCGGATCTTGGCCAAAATACCCTGGAGCTGCACAGCCATTTACAACACTGATATTTTCGTTAGTTTTTTTCAGCGTTTCTTAGAATACACTGATTACTCTATAATGAAATACAATCTTTACACCAGGTCAATACTGCAACTTGCTTACCATTAAGCTGAGTCACATAAATAGCTAAGGAAAAATGTGTGCTAACCTACATTTACTATTCTTACACACCAATTAGCTGGAAAATAATGACTCTTACATACAGGGCCATAATATTTTTTAAATGGAAATTAAACTTCAATTAAAATGAAAAAAAAAGAAAATTCCATGTTTTAAACACAACAGGATCTTTTCAAACAGTGTTTTACCAGTTAATAAAGGTTTATGCAAAACACGCATGACCCTGTAAACAGTTCTGCATTTTGAACCAATTCAATACATACAAAAGAAATTATCTACAGTTAGAGAACCTGGGTATTTCTGGTCCCTATGCCCTTCAAGATTTCAAAACCAACAGATCTCAGCCTCTCGTTCTTGGTTTTCTAATGAAATTACTAATTAGAAGAAAGTAGGGGCTTTCCTGGCTAGTCATCTCCCAAGCAGTTTCTCATCTTTAAGCTATTCGCTAAATTGATAAGCAGAAAAGAAGAAAAGCCTTTCACCTGCTGGAAAGGTTACATTTGCCAGATGTGGGTTTACTACCTTGGCCAGGTACATAGTTTAGTCTTCTCACAATTGAGCTGATGACATTCTCTAAAACTCCAGCAGCAAATACTGAGTATTACTTTCATTAGATTAATGCAAATAATAATTCATTAGTTAGTAGGTCCCAATTTTATGTAGGACTTATATGTCATGATTTTGTATTTTGTAATAAATTAAAAAAGAATTTGTTTGGTTTCTATCGAACATTCAAATGTTTTCTTTTTAAGCTATTCATATTGAGTTGTGATTCAGCAGAATCTCCTCCTGATGCAGCAATTGCATGGAGTGGAAGTCCTGTGTCAGGCAGTACTGCCAGACTTGCAGAAAATTGATTAAAAAGCATGTCTTAAAAAATGGAGTGGTAAGCACAACTATAAAGAAAGCATTCAGAGAAATCCAAGCAAAAGACAAAGATACTGAAATCAATGTATAGCTCAGTTCCCAGCATTACCAAACTAATCTCTCCCTCTGTAGGGTCACAGCCAAGTGTCGCTCTATTTGTAATCTAAACTGAAGCCAAAAATAAATATATACAGAAGTAGTATTTAAAGTGCACAAGTATATATGTAATTGATTTTCTATGAAGACTTTAAGAGATGTCTAACTCCAAAGTAATTTTTGGAAACTATGTTTAATAGAAATACCAATTCTTGCTTAAATTTGCACCTGCCCTAAACGCCTTTATTTAACCCAACTGACCATAATGTCTAACAATTAAGGTGAGTGTAGAAAGAGTTTCCATCAAAACAGACTACCACAGAGACCAGTCTGTCAAAGAGAAATCTTCGCCCCTCCAGACAAGTTTTCTTTTGACCCCTTCTTCTTTCTGTATTACAGAGGCTCTGTCTGGGATGGAAAACTGCATGAGATGAACCTTCCTTTAATTAGGGTAGATCGCTATGCCACGAGTCAACAAATACATAACACCAGTATGACCACTATAGTTGTCTTTGTCTTGAAGGTGTATTTGTTTGCCTCCAGATTCCACTAGAACTCAGCTGCCTTAATCCCCCATATGCTGCTCACCTTCTCACTTCACTGGGTGCCAGTTCTTCACATTAAAAGGCAGCCTGTACACGTATGGAAGTTTTTTTAATTATGTCTCCAACTTACCAGCTGCCAAACTCTATTTGACATTTACAATAGTGGCTGCAGAGTAACCTGCCTTTATTCCATTTTTTTCACTATGAACTACCCTCGCTCTCAGTTTTTAAATTCGCTTCCTTGTATACTCACCATATAAACGTTTTCCTTTTTTGTATAAATTTTATTATGGCTGAATATGAAATTAGAAATAGAGAAACAGTACATTCTTTAGGATGAGGATGAATTGCATAATATGTACCAAACAATTCCTCTTCATTTTGATAGGCAGAAGGCATATTCTTCCCTCGCTGCTCAGGCATTCAAACACCACTTTGGACTTTAGGAAAAAAAGCTAAACTAAGTTTTTGGTGAAGATTTGCTGTAGACCTCTGTTATAAAGTAAAAGTTATATCAAGCAACCAACAGTCAGCTTAAATCCCAAATGTTTTCATGTTTTGCATTTAAGCTTGGATGATAACTTTGCTCTTTTCCTTTACTGCAGCTCTCAACAATGAGCAGTCTCAAGAGATGAAAATAACTTCTTAATCTGAAAATCATATGGAAAAAATCAACTGCCCTTAAAAAAGTTATAAATGTCTGGACAAACTTTTCCCAGATTTTCCTTCTTCAGTTACTTAATGAACATATGGTTATTTATAATGTGAGTTACACTTGTAGTATTTCAAAAATTAGTTATACACATGCCTGGAGCTACTCAGCTCCTCCCTACTGACCTCACTCAATACCCTTGAAATACTGTTTGCTTTGGCATGTCTTTAACAGTGAACCCATGTTCTTATTTATGTGTCTTCTCTCTGCTTTAAAAATTTTTCCTTAGTTTTCTTCTCTTAGGAAGTACTTTATAGGAAATCATTTTCATTTCAGAAAGATCATAACATCAGATATCAATGATGACAAATAAAAACCTTGGCCAGCAGGCACAGATGATTAAAAATACATATAAACTGAATGCAAGCTCAGCTATATTTTAAACTAAGTATTCGAGGGACAGTAAGCAGTAATTATTTAGGTTAGTGAAATGTAGCAGGAGCTAATAGCTGGGTCCTTGTGACAGGCACAAGACAGACACGTGCCCAAGGGCGGCTGCTCTCCACGTCAGGAGACAGACACGTCTGCACTGTGATGCACCTGGTGGGAGACACTCTGCCCCCCGAGGAGAGAGGCCATGATGTGCTGGGAGCACCTCAGCCTGCATCAGGGATGGCTCCAAGGTAGACAGACACCTCTGTTACCTGACAGCTGTGTAACCTACAAAGCTAGCTGAGATGATCCCCCCCAAAAGAACCTGTGTTCTAGACTAGAAATACAGTCTTCTACTTTTCTTTCTCATGTATGTGTGTAAGTGTGTGTGTATGTTTTATTGGGGTTTTTTTCAAAGAAAAGGAGTTAGGCAGCATCGCCCTGAAAATCCAAATTTATCTTCCATATTTAGTTTGTCTACGTACAGGGTTTAATGTAACTTCTTATATAAATATAAATACTTTTCATAGAAATAAACCGATTTTTTTCAAAATTTCTTCCTGTTCAACAGATTTAATTCCATCCAGTGTATCACTTAATAAATGGCAAAATCACAGGTTTTTCTTTTACAATCCACAGAAACTGCAGGTGTAAAATGTCTATCGGAAGATGGCAGGGTTTTTCACTTAACACCTAGCTCTTCCTCAAGTATTCTAGTATACTGTTTTTTCTACTTTTGAATTAAAATCTACAGTAAAGAAACCAAAAGAAACCATTGCCTGAAAAGTGAATGTTGCATATAAATATGGCTTCAACTGAAAAAGAAACTGCTCATTTCTTACATTTCTTCTAACAGTATATGGAATTACTTTTTGTTTTGGATGTTTCTATTCACTGTTAATTGCATTTTACACCTCATTTGGGGAATCCATGGAGCTCTGTCCTTGACTCTTATTCTTCACGCACATGGAAATTTCATTCAAAACTGATTTTAATTATCACTTATGAATAGATACTCTGTGCTCTGAACTTGCCTCTTCTATACTGAAGACCAGAATCCTTATCCATTTCTAATGTGATTATTCTCCAGAATAATTCTGAACACTTTCTCCCTTTGCTCTGCAGCCCCTCTTGCTACACTACTGCTATTCTTAAGTACTGTCAACCTCACAGTCATTTTGTTTGTCACACACACCTGCAACCATTGATAACATTACCTTAACCTATACATTTGGAAAAATCTCCACATTTACGTAAGCAATTTTATTTTTCTATAGAATCATAGAATGCCTTGGGTTGGAGGGGACCTTCACGACCATCTTGTTCCAAATCCCCTGCCATGGACAGGGACGCTTCTCAGTAGACCAGGTTGCTCAAGGCCCTACCCAACCTGACCTTGCACTCTTTCAGGCATGCAGCATCCACAGCTTCTCTGGACAACCTGTTCCAGTGTATATTTTTTTTTTTCTTTTTAAAGTTTTCCAGAGCCCTTCTCAACCTTCTTTATGTTATTTCCATGTTAATATCCTTGTTTACTTACTATATTTCCAAATAGTAATCTGCATGTTCTTTTCATGCTTTCTCTTCTATTGGGAAAATGTTTCCTATAAACATCCATCAAGCTACTTCACATTCTTCAGAACTTTAGAAAACATGAAAGTTTTCTATTAAAAACAATGCTTTGGAAAGAAAACCAAAATATGCTACTCTAATGAGAAAAAAATAACTTCCTAAATTCAAACAGAACTTTGAGACGTTTTATTCCTTCAGGTATGCCTTCAAAAACGAATGGAAAGAATGGCTATAGTTAAGGGACCTCAGTCACTTGTTACTGAATCTGTTCAGCCTACCAGTGTTATTCCAGATCCACATCCTGCAAATTCATTCTGGATTTGAAAGTCAAACAGACTTACTCTGTTATGGCTAACCAAAGTAATCAGGTTTTTCCGTGTAAAAATTTTTTGTCACCACACCTGTTTTAATTCCATCAACATTACAGAGGCAGTCAGGATATGGTTTGGCTCCACACTTGGAATTTAATTAACGATCTAGTTGGTGTCTGATCCAGAAAATAATTTAATTCATGACTCCATAAGCACTTCTGCATGAATAAAACAGCAGTAGACAGGAACTCTGCATTAAAATATAAAGAGAGTGGGGATATGATCCACAGAGTAAGATATGAACAAATTAATCCAGGCTTTCAGTTTTGTAAAATAAAATTTTCAGTCTTTAACTTTCTGTACTGCTTGCTCACCCGAACACGATTCCTTGCTTTTTTATGTTCTTACTGTGACTGATTTTACTGTATGTTGTTAAAAAAGCAAAACCTGTAATTATATCAAAGTTTTACATTTTATGGCACCATGAATCTCTTTGAAAGCCTGGTCTCTTGAACAACTTCACATCCCCTGAGCTGCTGAAATCAGGTTCCACAACTCTTGGTTATTTCACATTTACACAAAATCACTACCACCAAGGAAGGAATTCAAAGGTGCGCTTCATGAAGCTCTCCAAACAAAAGGTTTTTCTGACAGATGTTTTATGTTTTTATGTGTTTTCCTAAGAAAAGCTACACAGTCTTGAAAGCCTTCTAGCTCAGGCAGCTACAAGCCTTGGGTGGAATTTCTACAAACCCATACGTGACTTTGTGAGAAAGGCTTTTGATCCTGGCCATTGGAAAAGACAGTAGCCTGTCTTTTTGTCCTCTGCTGTTCCTCAGAATTAGGATCAGCTAACCAATCCTCCCCCAAAAACCAAAATAAAAAACCCCAAACAAGCAAACAAAAAAAGGACAGGGAACCAGGTCTCTATCAGAGCTTTATTTAGGTAAGCCTCTGCAATGCTTTTATTAGGTCACAAGGAAAACATCAAAGCAAGCTTTTAACTATGCTTCTATAAGCTCTTTTGCCTTACTCTCAACTTTACCGCTTATTTAAAAGAAACTGGAGAAAAAGCTAAGAGCAAGATTGGAATGACAGCTCAGATAATACACTTAAACATGAAATATCCTCCAAATCACAATGGATTAAGCAGACTTTCCTAATGAAGTTACTTAGTTTTCTCTTTCCTCACTGGAGTTAGGAGTTTTTTCCCCCCTATTTTTCCACTTCTCCAAATTCAGGCAAAAATGATTAAACACTACAAAGGTGCATTGTTTTTTCTACTCTTTCCTCATCGAACATACTGGTTCATTTGTAAGGTAAGTGCATAACTCAACTGGCTTATGTCTTCCTAAAATACAGTGGTCAAGATGGAGAAATAAAGACTGACAATAAATTGAGTAATTAATAAGTGTGGTGGACATTACTAAATACAAAAGCATACGACAAGACCGTCATATTGTCATAACGGTAACCCAGACATTTGGTTTGCCACAGGTTATGAGAAGGCTTGTGCATGGGCAGGAGCTCTTGGCTGGGGGCAGATGTTTTTTACTGAGGGTCAGTTATGGAGATTACACAGTGAGGAGAAGCACTGGGACACACACACCCCCACAAACACACAAACACACTCCCCCTCCTCCTGGCATGCTTGTTCGGGGTTTTAAACAGATCACTCAGAACTTACACGTATGAAGACACAATAACTTAATGTGGGAAATTCTGCTTTAATTGAAATTAGCCTCTTCTTAACTTAGAAAAGATAATTTCTAACATGTGAGCTTAAACTTTTCTCTTAGAATCAGGCTGTTTCTTATTTTCAGTTAAAATGAATACCTTATTCTGTAACTTTCCTTAAAAGAATTTTCTTTCCTCTCCTGAGAACATGTGCACCATATTTTCAGTTCATGTATAAGACTTTGGGTAACTGAATTGTAACAGCTTTTAGCACATGAAAATCAAAGCTTTTCATGCACTGCAGTGTATTTCACAATATGATATATGACAAACATTTATAAAATGTAAGAAAAATTACCAATTTATACCCAATATTGCCAACCAGTGGTTTCTTAATGGTACAAAGAGAAGAAGATAATAAAGCAAAGGTGTATCAAAACCACTGAACAGCAATTGTAATGCGGCCATATTGAAATGGGGAACGCCAAGAGTTGATAAAATTCCTTATTTTCCTGCTCCGTCTCCAGTCCCAGTAAAACCTGCACACATGTCAGACTCCTTTATTCTGGAAGGATAAGAGTAGAAATTACATGGTATCTCTTATCTACGTGCTGTGAATTTACTGAAAAAAGACTATCAGGCTCCCTCTGAAAAAGTGGCGGAAAAGTGGTTTTCCAGAACCCAAACTTGTTCTAAATACAGTTTCTCTCAAGTTGAAATGGGGTTGGGTCCTTTGTCCTGTTAATTCCTCACTGGTCACTAACACTTGCTTCAACTGAGAGATGAGCACAGGCCAGGTACAATGTCTGAAATTGTGTCATTTAATCCTGGTACTAATAGACTACAACAGCAACACTGGTTAACACCTCACAGCAATTTGGGGCTGTTGCAGTGGGGTGACTGCAACCTTTCCCTGGGAGACAGCCTTGGCCCGTGGAAGAATCAAGGAGACGATATTTGATAGATGTTTTCAGATTTTATTCCCCCTGGCCGCACATGGCTGGAGCCCAGCAGGGACTCCGACAGCGACTGCCCCCAGAACAGGTCTGGAACAACCCCCCCGGGGTCCCGTGAACACTCCCTTAAGTACAGGATTCCCGCGGGCTACATTCAAACTGACCAATGGGGGTTGGGATTTGGGGTACACATGACCCGGGAACAGGGACAGAGAAACCCCGTGCCCCAAGCATCCACTCATGCCCATCCCCCCCACGGGGGTCACCTCTTCAGGGGCCATATTGTTTTGTTTATTTTGGTAAAGACAAGCACACGCACACAAGAGCTTCCCCAGCCCAGCAGCATTTCAAAACGACAACAACAATGATGACAAAAAAACACAAGAAAAAACAAAGACTATAAAAAGACAAACACTTTAACAAAGTACTGATCAGTCTTACCCTTCAACAAAGCAAAACCATAATCAAATAATAAATAAGTAACCTAATATCTCCTTCAGCCTTAAATCCTTCCCCATTCCTTGCCAACCCCCACTTCCCTTGAAAACCAGATGGCCCCAGCAGTATGCCCTGAAGGTCAACAGATGCACCATGTCTTTGGATGAAGAAAAGGTATATAATGTCTTTAATAATATTTCCAGATGATAAAACTAAAAAACACAAGATGAAAAAAACCATGAAAAAATCCACAGCAAGGAAACAAAGCAAGGACAGTTACTCTGTTAAAATATTCAAGACACCAATGAAAATAAAAGCCAAGTAGTGAACTCTTATTAATGCTATGAATAATAAATAACAAGTGAAAAGAAGATTGATGTAAAAAAAAAAAAGTACTGTAAGAAATTACATAAAGAAAGGATACTAGATAACTCTGGGGAGCGGTAATGGATACGGCTGCTTATTTGTCATGGCTGTCAAAAGTTACGAATTTCAAGATTTCCATGCTTTTATAAAATGTGCCCCTGTCTTTTGGCTTCACAGGAAACTGTGTCAGTGGGTGAATAGATGAATGCACTCATAGGTGAATAAACAGGTGAACAATTTAGCCTGGAGTGGGTTGGCTGAGGCTGCACTGAATTCCAGCAAAGTATGTCTGGGGAGACTCAAATGAATTACAGATTAAGCTATTCCAGATTTTCACTGGCAAATCTGAGGTCCAAACCCAGGTCTGTGAGTCTTAATGTGAGAACTGATTCTAGTGACATTATTGTGTCTGTTGCTTTCTGTGTTCTGCTACTTCCAGATCAAATTTGTCCAATTTAACAATAAAACCAACTTTTTAACTGCCAACTTTATCAGAAAGCCAGGCCGATACCTTTCCTCAGAACATCCGTGACACAGTATTTCATCCTGCTCCCTATCATAACTGGGAAATCATAAGGGTAATAAGGGAAATCTTTAGTGCATGGGTACGATTGTGATTATCACTGACAGCAGTATGGCTCCCTGTGTTGGATCCCAAGACAGAACTGCATCTTAAGGCTTAGTAACTGAGGTTCTGTAACTTACTACTTGTAAAAAGAGAGAGGCGTATTTATGTAGATATTCTAAGCTCATAGCACATAAAAAGTAGCACAAATTAACTCAGCACTATTTCCTCAACATGAAATAACTCTTTAGCCCTGAGTAACTTGCTCACGTGTTCCTGTAGAAGATAAGGGGCTGATGTGTATTGTACGTCTCAGACCCCGATAGCTGTGGAGCCAGCCAAGGATTGGTGGTGATAACAAGCAAGGATTGTCGGTAATAACACTGCGAGAAGGAATGGGATGTGCCTGGAGATGGGGGCCATACAGAGGTAGGGCAGCACTTTCCTGGGACAAATGTCTTTGTTCTGGCTTGGGGAGATAAGCACAACATAGTACAGTGCAAGCACAGGGATGAGGTCAAGAAGAAGACATGGACTGTAGCGGGGGATCAAGACTGCCAAAGATCCCTGAAGCCCTCCGACACATTTCCAGAAAGGTCTAGAAGAACGGATTGCACATGATAGCTAACTTGCATAGAAAATGTGAAACTTATCTCCGGAGTGGGGAATCCGATCATTAAAAAGGCACCCAACGAGACCTGGGCACACATGCAGCCTGGGATCCCGGCCGCCCCATCAGCACGATCCATGCTGTAACCAGGACTGGCGATCTATCTATTCTTTCTTTATGCCATGTTTCTCTCTCCCCCTCTTTAATTCATCTCTGCCTCTCTCTTCCCTTGTGCCCTACCCTTTTATCCCTGCTCACTGGCAAAGGTTTATACCAGGAATAAGGGACTAATGAAAACCAATTTCTATGCCAGGTGTATAATTTACTAATAAACTTTGTAAGCTTTTGCGGAGTCTCTGACTTCGGTCATCCCTTTTGACCACCAAGCACCTACTTGGTGCTCTCTTCTTAGGAGTTCCTTCCTAAGGGTAGGACACCACAGTCCTTAGTTTAAAACTCTATGCCCCAGAAAAAAAAACAAAAAAACAGTTCAGTTTATTTCCTCATGGGTTCAGAACTAACAGAAGTACCAATCAGCAAAACCTCTCCCAAGAGCATGCATTAAGAAAGTACCCTATGTAGCTATAGTGTAAGAAAAGTGACCTATTTTTACTTAGATTTAAGTTGCCTTTTGAAATGAAGCTTCTTTTGGAACTTGTACACAAAGAATATCATAAAGCCTAGTCCTATTTGAAACTACAACCATACAAATCAAAAAGCCTTCAGCTATCTGCTCCTAACAGCACAAGGCACATGGGGATATGCCAACAGGGCCAAAAGGTTTTAAGAGCCTTTAGCCTTAGAGAGGTATCAGTTGTGCAAAGTAGTTGCCACCAAAGCAAATGATGGAGACAGATGGTACCTCACTGGTAAAACAGACAGGTAAGGACAAATAACACACCCACTTCAGCTTAAAGTCAGGTGGTGGCCAGAGTTTAAGTAGGTCTGGCCTTCAGATGTGAGGAGCTGTGTCCATTAGGAAGCTGCTTCCGGCCCAGCATACAAGTAAAAGTGTTGCTTCACCATCCCAGACCTACTGTCTTCCCAAACACCACTAGGTACAAAGGCAGAAGCCACCACCGTTTGGCAGACATGGCCTCTGCCAACACTTTTTCTGGCCCTGATACTTTTGAAGAGAGTTTACAAGTCCTGGAGAGAGTTTTATTTTCCTCTTCCCCCATCTATGGAAGTCTGAACACACACAGTCTACTGTCACTACAAAGCCCAGCTAAAGACAGAAGCCAGAGGAGATACATATCAGACTCCATACATCCTAGAGTAGTATTGCAAATGTATACTCTATTTCAAGAAAAAAAATTAAGTGCTGAAAAATTAAAGTTATTAATCTGAATAATTTTAATAACCCCACCACAAAGACTGAAATCTGTAAAGAGACTTCACTCGATTTTTTTGCGTAAATAAGGAATAACCACCATTGTGTCAGTGGAGCAGCATTACAAGCTAGGAAAAGCCTATTACTGATGAAATTGAAAAATAAAGCAGCGTGCATGTCAGCCCAGCAAAGCAAGATGCTAATTTCTAGGTACGATTGCGTGGAAAGGGAGAAGTTATATGAGAATAAAAGACTGTAAAAGCTGCTCCATTTTTAGAACACAGAAAATGCAAAACTGTAAACATTTTACAGTGGGTCAGGTTTGGTGCCTAACATCAGCGACATAGCAATCACACTGTGTAACAAAAATGTCAGCAGAAATCTCTCCAAAGTAGCTCCACATTATCAGTCCACTGAAATATTTATTTGGCAAGACAAAACATCAATAACATTATCTCATAAGTTTTCTATTTTTAAAGTATTTGGAATTGCATTATATGGCCTAATCCTCAAAACACTTTGTTGCAACATTTTTTTAAAAGATAAACAAAAACTCCTAGCCTCATGTAAATTATTTATTGCTCTCCTCAGAATTACAAGCCAGCAAATATCAGTATAAAGAAGCTCAGAAGCATCGAATCCAGCCAGCTGTTTTCCAGATATAACAGGAGACGGGAAGCCTTGATCAATAATAAAGTATCATTATTTGTATTAAATTCCTGCTTCGAAATGCTAATTGTGAATCTTAGATGCAAGATTGTATTAAAATCCAGAAAAATCCAAATGAAAAACAGATGAGATAGTTCTTGTCCCCAGAAGTTATAACTTAAGAATAAAATCAGAGATACAGGATGGATTCTGTTAGATGAAAATAATAACAGAACAATGAATGTGTTTTCAGGCCATAATGTAGAGGACATACCCACAGTAGCTTGAGTACTGCAGGACATGCTACGTTCCACAATTTTTCCTTTAGTAAAGTATGACTGGCCCAGGTAAAGAATTGCCCTGAAGAAGCTGCACTGTTTTGTTAACCACGCTAACTTGGGCTTCTGTACAAAGCCCCCCACTGTGCAGTGCTGCTACAGCCAAAAAACAAACACTGCTCAGCACTTTCAATGCAATCATTTGTTGTTCTTGTTTTAAAGCAGGTATCTCCTAGAGTACCTGATCAGGCTGTTGCACTCTCCCCACATTCATGTTGTCGCAGACCTTGTGGGATCATCCAAAACAAGGGATATAATGAAAGCAAGCAGTCAGGTAACAAGCCTGCTCCAAAAAGCATTGCAGTGGAGCCTTGCTTAGAGAGCTTCCATGCTGGCACAGTAGTATAAAACAGGTATTCTTTCCAAACAGCTTTTCAAAACAAAACCTGCAGTTGTCCTTCCAGTTCCATTTTCAGACTCTTCTGCTCCAGTTGTTAAAAAAGAAATGACAGTGGCAGAAGAATAAATGTGAAGCAAACTGAAGTATCTCCTGCAAATAGTATTTCTCCTATTCCTTTGGTACACCCACATTTTAAATGTGCAGTTCTTTGAAAAAGCCTTTTTTTTCACCAATACAAAAAAAAAAAAAAGGCTATCTGGACAGCTCTAGAAAATACAAAGGGAAGACAGTGAGAGTTGATTCACAAGAACACATCTTTTGTTTGATAGTGGTACAGCTGCAGTGTGAAGTGTTTTCCCTGGGCTTGCAGTGACACTGAAGCAGCTCAGCTGACCTCTGGAGAGGGAAACAGCTACATGGGCACTCTCGTGTTTCCAACCGATGTGCAGCGTAGCAGCCACAGAAACAGAGCTGTTCCAGCACAGGTCTGACAGTGCTTTGTTTAGCTGAGAAAAAGGGAGCCCCAACCCTGGCAGTGTTCAAGGCCAGGCTGGACAAGAGGTGTCCCTGCCCACGGCAGCAGGGGTTGGGACAAGCTCACCTTTAAGGTCTCTTCCAACCTTTTACCATTCTATGATTATATTACAAAATGAAGAGAGTACACTACCTTTTGCCTTTAGCACTAATGTGCACTGCATAAGTTGTGATTATGGTCAAAAGTAACACTGGTCCTGCGTAAAAAGCTTATTGCACTATTGTTTTAAAGGGATGGCAGGGAAGAAGAAGAAAAGCCTACTCAAGGGAATACAAGAAACCTAGGTACATCAGTGCCACAAAACTGATATACAGCTACCTGAAAACAACACTTTAGAAACACTACTTGGAAACTGGTAGGAAAGCCCACAGCTAAAGGCAATGTGTCTGTCTCTGACAGGAGTTTTTGTTTGTTTGGGGTTTTTTTCCCTAGTCTTTTTTCCTCTCCCTTATTACCATAAACAGATGCAGATGATTAAGAGCCTAGCTGTGAAGAGCTCTGGCAGTTTCAGCCCGGGAAGTCCCCAGGCCCGACCTACCAGGCAGAAGGGGTTACATGATCCCAGGCCTCTGCTTCCACGGGGCTCACAGGCGGGATTGCATTTTCTTGAGCAGCTGATGAAGGACTAAGCCCAGCAGATGAGTACAACGGGTAATTGTCACATCTTAAACCAGCACAGCTAAATCTACCAGAGTTTATGAGACAGTAGTTTATGTTAAAGGTCCAAATACCAAAGAAGCCAACCACTCCTTTTGAAAGACTTTCCGTTATATTCCAAGTAAGTGGCTTTCTTACTCTCTCAAGAGTTTATAATTCCTTATGCCACTTCTGCCTTTTTCAACAGGATACTGAGACAATGAATTCATTAAAACATCAAGATCATTTGAAGAACTGAAGGAAACAAACTGCCGCAAAAAGCTAGAACAATTTGCTAAAAATTGTTTTCATTATTCCATTTAATAATGGGATAACGCACTTGAACAGCAGAGAATTTTCTAGTGGGTTATTCAGGGGGAATTGTTTTGTGCAGATCATTCCTACATTAGTATTGAAATCTTTCTGACCTCGAGTTACTTCAGTGTAAGGGCTGTATGCATTTCTATTTCACGGCACATAATGTCTGCTCATAATGCAATGCTGTGTCACTCAAACCGTGAGAAAATGAAGAAAGTCATTTTTAGAAGCACTAAATACTTAAGGAAACAATACTGCACTAATATAATCACTAAAAAGCCCGTGATTAGAATACCTCAGAAGACAAATTTCAAGCCTGAAGTCGCACCTTAAATATACATGCATTTATATGCATGTATATGGAGAGATATGTGTGAATGCACCCCTGTCTGGGAAGGTTTCCCTAGGAGTGCTGGTGAGGGTCTGGAAAGGCTCCTTCCTGCCCCTCCTCCCCCTGTGCTGCAAGGACTAATGCGAGGCAGCTACCTGGAAAGAAAAAGGATCCTTCATAGCGTATTTATAAATGTTAAATGGCAGGGGAAACTGCTGAGAGATTCCTCAGGCTCAGATCCTCATTTTCTCCTGCATGGCCATCCCCGGGACACGGCTGAAAAACAAGGCAGCCATTTTCTCACAAGCTGTTACACTCAGCAAACCAGATTGAAGTGCTCGATAAGCTGCTGTTCTCTTCCTGCAGAGATCGAGGGGAAAAACAACCCATCACCCACAAACAGGTACAACCACAGCCATCTCTGCGCTCCAGCTGTGAGCCTGAGCAGGCCTGGAGGGGGCCAGGGAGGGAGGAAAGGAGGGGGGAAAGGAAGGATGGGGAGGCCTGGATGTGAACATATCCATATTCCTGGGCTGCGCTACCCTTCATCTCTGCAAAACCTTAGGGATGTGTGGAATTGTGCTGCTTGCTCACGGTTTCGTGTTTCCAAAAATAAACTGCCACTGTGAGAAAATACTTGGCTTTTGCAGAACCTGTGTGTCTGAGATACTGCCCTGTGTGGAAAAAGCCTCCAAACCTTGTGGTCCTTATGGAAGAGTGATTTTAATTGCATCTGGCACAGGTATACGTGCACCTGTACGTACACACATACGTGACGCCATTTTCATAGGCAACGTGGCTGTAGGTATACATGTAACATATATATGTATATGTTATACATGTAACATATATACATGTTATATATGTAACCTCTCTCACATGTAAGTAACCTCACTCAAATAACTATTTTGGGAGCCAGAATGTCAAAACCAGTGAGCACCCCAACTCTGTATAGTGTACAGATTGGGATATTCAATATAATAGCTTAAGAATAGAAAGATCTGGCTGTAGATGTAAAGCAAGAAGTCATGGCATCTATGCTTAGGTTTACTTCGGTCTTCTATTATAATCCAGGTTTTTTTTGTAAATCTCCCTATTTTACAGGTGTGTTTTGAAATTGGGAAGCAAGAAATCCTGGGAGATGCCTTTTCAGTCTCAGCAAAATGTGTTCAGACTTAGCTGTGCTCAAAGCTGATGGAAAAAAAATAAATTCCCACTTACGTTACGTCAACAGAGACTGCTAAAATCCATCTGCTGAAGTCCCCCACTACCCACTGTGTGCTGCCTGCCCGGCCCTGGCTCTTCTTTTCAACACAAAGCCAGGCTCTAGCCAGACCCCAGCAGGCAGGCCAGATCACCCAGCCAGGCCCAAAGGAGGTCCAGAAAGTGGGGTACATGTCCCCATTTGGCAACTTCCAATGGATTCTGCTTGGCTGGCCTGATTGTGCTGCACTGGGCTCCCTCCATCTGGATGGAAGCTTCACAAACAGAAGGCAATTCCCTGAAGCCATCGAAGTCCCTGAGCCTCAGGCTCAGTTCAACCCACACAGGGTCTGGCGTGCCTGCCTGGCTTGGCTCTGCTGGTACAGAGGCACATTTAATTCATTACATCCAACTCAGACATCTCTTTCCAGTGGCTGGTCCACAAGAGGTAGCAGCACAATCCTGTTACCTAAGGTAATCATTTTGATCAGCTTTAAGGAATTTTGTCAATTTGGGTATCAGTGGCCAGGAACACCAAAACTAGGAGTGCTGTCAATGCTATGTGTTTGTGGAACTACACCTAGGAAGTTTCCTTTCTCTGCAGAAAACAGGAGAACAGCCAAGGAGATGACACACAAATGAAAACGCTATTAAGACTGTAGAAAACCTAAATGCGGGAAAATTAGCACGCCTGAGCTGTCAAAACCTAAGACACTGTCTCTGTTTTGCTTTTTCCAGACAGAAGCACAGTCTTGCTCTGAACTCTCCCTTCCTATCGCCTGCCTTCCCAGGCCATCACCATGTGGGAGCAGCTCCCACCACCACCTGCTGCTGCTCCCAACGCTGGGCAAACAGCAGCAGCTGAACTCAGCAATACGAACAAGATATTTCTTGCCCCAGTACCTGCTCCAGCCCTTGAGCGTAAGCATTAAGTTTGCCCCTGAAAACCTTGCATTTGCACTTCCACAAGTGCTCACTAAGGTTGTTAGATCAAAACATGTGATGTGTTTGTGGTTCCAAACACATCATTCCTAATGCTGCAAACTCTGTAACTGTTTCCTGAAGTGACTGCTACATGGCTTTGCAGTGAGCCTAATGTAAAGGATGGCTGTACACCAGAGATAATTCTGGCCAGCTTTGTAAGACAAACATAAATAATATACACATATTATACACATATTAAAAAAATAAAGAATAAAGAATAAACACAAGTAGAGAACCAGTGCTTAAAACACGTGATGCCCTCATCAGTCATCAAAACTACTGAAACATAGCTGTGTTCTAAATGATTAGCTGGTGAAGAACATGCTTGTTCTGTGGCCATTGATTTTTACTGGGTAAAGTAATGTGTCTTGTTTTTCTGCCAAGTATTCATGCACCAAGGCATTTTTAGTAGCTTTTATTTTGAAATGCAGGATAGCTGAAGTTTTAGAGTAGAAAGTCTCTTCACTAAAATTCAAAGTATGTAAAACCACAGCTCTATCAATCATGCCATCTGTGTTAAAATTGCCCTTTTTTTTTTTTGCCACAAGACTATTATATCATGTGCAGGTGGTAACATCTAAAAAGGTATCACAGAAGTTATATATAAAACCAGACTACTTATTTTCTTGATCCAAACAGTAAGTACAAATGAACCCATGCTGATCTAGCTCATACACCTCTTGGCAATGGAGGCTTCTCACTAGACCTGCAACCTTCATGCCGAAACACTGTTTCCAGAAATGAAGCACACAGTTCCCTACACCTGTTTCATACCATCAAACCAGATAAAATGGCTTGATCTCTTCCAGGAAGGAAGGAGTTCAGCACTGGATTGAGGAGTCAGACAAGCACCATATGGCTAGAAGGGACAGGAAGACAAAAGTGAGGGCTGAACCATCTCTCTCAGTGGCAGCAAGAGCTACACTGGCTCAGCTGTGTTGTCTAAGCAAGTATTCTAAATCAATTAAGAGTGAAGCCAATTTGTACACATGAATCTTTGTATTTATAAATTAACCTAAATATTCCACAGTAATATTCCATACGGTTTATTTCCTGTAGTACATGGATAGAAACCAAGGACTGGCTGAGCTCATTAGCCATGAAAACATGCTGTTTTATTGGGCAAGCTTTTGTCCAGTAATACAAAAAATGAGCAATGAATGGATGAACCCTTCCTGTGCTATAAAACAATGGTTCCCCATGCAGGAATGTCAGTTAATGCCAGTTAACAGTAAACATGCTCTCTCAGTTGTTTGGAATTGTCACCAGGTTTGTACAACCTAAAAAATTCTCATGCATCTTCCCAGAATACTACATTTCTCACAGGTTTTAAAGAAAACAGAAAAGCTGCTTTCTCTGCCTGGAGAGTATTTTCCCAGGTTTTAGTTTAAGCAGTGATGGTCAAGCAGAGCAGGGTGGCTGCAGACATCTGCAGAGGCAATCCTCCACAGATGCCTTCCCCACCTCTCCACACAAATGGCTGACTCGCTCATCATTCAATAGCCCGGGACAGTGAAGTACAGCCCGTCCTAGGCAGACCTGATCTGGCCGCGGTTTGCTTTAAAAAGGCGCACGGCAAAGTAAAGCATTTCAGCTGTGACTCAGCACTGTGTATTAACAGCCAGCCTAAGCTCACTGAAGAGCCTATGGTTGCCATGTGTCGGGGACAGGCTGTCGAGCTGGCTGGAAGCTCATCGCGCATCTTTCAGCGCAGGGCAGCAGCATGACAGGGCTGACAGTACCCTCGACTGGGAGCACAGCTCGAGGAGAAGGGGAAGGAGGGCAGGACGCTGTGTTTGAATCGGCTCAGGTCAGCTGCTAAGAGTTGGGTTCCCTTGGTCCACAAGAGGAAGTGGAAGCCGAGCAGCTGATGAAGTTGTGAAGAATTAGGCGTCTTTATACCCTCCAGGCAAAGTGAGTGGAACAGAAAGCATTTAGAAGATTCTTATATAGTCATCCTGCACGCATGTAAATACCCATGTGCAGAAATGAAGTACATGCTTTTGGTCACACTGGAAAGCACAGGGAGGTAAGAAATAAAGAGAGTTATCATAATCTGATTAGTTGTGTAATTAAGACTAAACTGGGAGATCAATGAGGGAAACTATAAGGAGGGTTTTTTCAGCACAGTATGCTGGAGAAAAAATGCGAAATCTGGTGGAAACCTAATGGGATAAAGTAACAGATGGTAGGTGGACACCCAAGGGACACGGAATATGCTTAAAGATGATAATGGCTAACAATATGATTAAGAGTACATACAATCTCACAATGCACTGCATGGAACTGAAATATAAGCACTAAGGCCATAAACCCCTTAATATTATAGATTAGATTTACATACTTTCATAGACACCTACAAGAGATATAGGAAGAACACTTACAAAAAGATTCTATATAACACAAATATCTGGGCTATTTAAGGGGAGGGCTCTTGTCACCATCTTGAGAAACTGGCAAATAACTGAGTACAAGTATGACACAGGACCACAGGACATACATAACAATAAACAATTGACCCATTTTACAGAAAAGAACAAGTACAAACCACTGCCATCTGTGTGACCTGAAGCCTACCTAACATGACTCTACTGTCCTGTAAGGACTTTGGGGGAAAAAAGGTAGATCAAACCCTATCCACTTGTTCAATCACAAATACATCAGCAACTTCCAGCAAAATCTCCCATATAACCCAGTGTTCTCCCAGTTGGTACACATCCAGGAGTAGGGATTGCAGCCTAAAACCTGGATACACAAGCCGGTCAAGTCAAGATGGCCACTCATGCTCAGGCAATGCTTTCAATTTTCTCTTGTGTACCATCAAATTTGCTACAGCAGTTTCATGAAACTATGGTGGTCCTGTACCCTCTAAATATTTGCCAACAATTAAATAATACCTATAAACAATACAGCCCAGCTGTAGAATTGCTTATTTTTCCACAAAATAAATAAACATCATATATAAAAACTCCATATATATACAGATAGATGGATACATACGTACATACAACAGTCTTCAATGGAATAAATGTAAACAAATTGTAAAAAAATATATAAACCAATGCTGAATTTATTATAACCCAGTTATTTATGTAGATTTATTTTAAAATATGTCTGATTGCATTCATAGCACTGATGAAGACAACAGTAATGCACTAAATATCATTAAACACTTAAAATAAAATTCCTCCTTGATCATCCCTTCACAACCACTTTGATTTTATTTTGCCACCCCAGGACAAGAATAACCTCATAACCAGAAGGTCAGAAAATTCTTACTCTGTTATGAGAGCAAACTAAATAATTTCCAAAAGCAGTCCTCTCCCAGCACAGTCCTGCTTTCGGCTCTCCCATCTCCAACTGGCACTAATTTAAATTAGGGGACTGGTAGATTTAGCACTTCAGCTGATATCAATTACTGTTGTGTCACGCAAAGCATTCCCTGAAGTAATCAAGAACTAAGCTGCTTATGGAAGTAGTGTAAAAACTGCACTAGAAATTAAACAGAAGCCAGTACACAGCAGAGACATAACCATCCCCACTGCAAGAAAACGAGATTTAAATGGGCAGCTGCATTCTGCATCAGCAGAATTACAACCATTTCTGTGAATGGTTTTAAGGTGCATAGAGAGGTCACTGTGTTCCATAGATTGGGTTACTGCAAAGCCAACAGATAATAACTATGTAAAAGAAATAACTGGGCACGGGACTGCCTTAAAACAACTGAAGAGAAACAGAATAAGCTAGAATGATGCTGACTCTGATGCAGCTTCAGAGCAAGCATCATCGTCTAATTTACTTACAACTAGCTTATGAAAACGTCCCAGTGTTTTTACAGCCATAAAATCCAAAAAACCAAGCCCTAAAACACAGATTTTTTTTTTTATCCTAGTGCAGGAAAATGGCAGGAAGTAATGAAAGTGGGCCTAATTAAATGTGATGTTAGGAACCAACGAGAAACACACTCTTCAGAAGCCTAAGTTGTAAACAGCTGTCTTGCACAGTTGTGCTTGTGTCTGCTCCTGGGATCCCCCTTCAATGGCTTCTGCCCAAGGACAATTTTGTTTTAAGGATGCNAATCATCCCATAAAATGTGCATTATTAGTGAAATGTTGCAAGGGGTAAGATACTCACTGAACATACTTAGTTCTGAAGATTATTGTAGAAGAAAGGCATAAACTCAGTTCTAATAAGCAATGGTTACAGACAAGACAAAGTGATCTCTGCAATACTCTGGTGGTCCAATTTGATGATAGCCCTCTTCTTCATTCAAGACTGGCACAATACTTTTAGGGTCTAGTCCAGGAAAAAGGGTGAGTACTAAGAGAAAAGAAATAAACATAAGTAATTATAATAAGTTTAATTAAATAAACCTAGGTATTTATAATTGCTCCAGCAATCTGATACATAATTGCAATTTTATTTTTAAGCATTACACATGGAAATTACATGTGGAAAGAAAGATTACAAATAAAGATCTCGATGGCTGGTACCAAAGTATTGCAAAACACAAAAAAGCCCCTAGGTATACTTCAGTATATCTACAAAAAACCTCTGAAATTAACTTCTATTCACAGATGTTATGTTGAACACCATGCTAGACTGAATTCTAGTTCCTCTTTTTATTTAGTGTTACAGTGAGTAACACTACAGTGACTGGAAGTTTATTTCATTAGGCTGAAGTCTACCACGCTGTTTCTTTACATTGCTCATTAAAGGAAATGCAAGGCAGTAACTGCATATTGCAACCTGTTTCAACAAGTATGATGTGCCATTCAACAGACCTTTAGAATGTTTCATTCAAAGATTTTTCATCTGAAGTCTTCAATGCGTAAAACACTGTATTCTGGTTTCCTAGTTTCTGTTCTATATTGCCAGTAATTCAACACATTTCAAAGCCCCTCAGGTTATACCAAGTAGAAGTAATGACAGCACTTTGTGAACAAAAAAGATCCATTTCAAATACTGGAAGCTTTACATGACTTAAGTCACTAAAGAAAAATGAGCTAAATGAATACTAAATGGAAAAGTATCCGACTAGACTAGAACTGGCTTTGTCATACTCAATGCCTGGAACATTAAATTTACAACTGCGAAAACTCACAAGTTTGTTTGTTTTTCCCCATTACATAAGTATGATATTGACTAATTTTGACATGACAAAAGAAAAGAAAAAGC
>VYZQ01022105.1:112649-130816 GCA_013400655.1 Mystacornis crossleyi
TATATTTTCTTTAATAGACTCCTATGGTGCATATCAGACTAAATTGCCTCGTCAAAGCCTCTGAAAATTGGTCTAGATACAAGAACAGGCATATTCTCTATAGTAAGACTTTTAAGAAAGGCTTTTTAAAGAAACACATTGGAGAAATCTTATTTTTTCTAATAAGGCACATGAGAGTGCTTTCACTGAAGCAATTTTTTACATAAAGATAAAAAATATTTTAAAGCTAACTGTCAGACACCTTCACACTTCTAAGAGCCAATGATTCCATGCCAGGATTTCTTATTACACGCAGTTGAACCACCGTTCACATCAGCAATCTCCATGTCAGTAAAAATCCTTATCTGAAAAGATTTCACGCGTTCTTTGGTGTTTGCAGGACTAGGTTTTTGGTTTGCAGCTACCTGACACAAGTCAAATATCTATTAAAAAAAAAAATGGCCAGAAAAGATTGTTATCTACTTAGAGCAACAGAAAAAGGATGCAAGATACTAATATTTAAAGACCTCTATGCCTTCCTGATGACCAGGCATGCTAATGAAAATTTACATCCCAATTATCGTAAATATCAATATAACAATAAAACAACCCATGTTTTCTCCAAGAGCTATGACTCCATGCAATTAACAGAAAAACATTTCATACAGGTATGAAGTTCACTGAAAATGTTGGTAAATAACTCAAGATACTTACCCACAAGGAGCATCCAAAAGGAGAGCCTTCCAATTTCCCTGAAACATCACCTGTACTAGTGACCAGCAGCCAGACACTGCTCTGAGTCAATTCCACCCAATCCAATACCAAGTCAAGGTTTTGTATTGTAGTAGCAAAAGATAGTAAGAAAATGAGTCAATGTATTGTTTTGGGGTACATCCTGTTGAGATCGGGAAAGGCAAATATGAGAGAGCAGAATGACTCCACTCTGAATTACAGCAGGATACCCATTCATTTCAACATACCCAGACCACTGGAACTTTTGAAGGGAAACCTATTGAAGTAAAAGCAGTCACCAATGACATGGTTTTTCCATTTAAATTACTTCTTTCAAAACTTTTAAATATTTTAGAGCACTATTTTTTTCCCCAGCTTTGGATGCTCATCTTTTAAGTTTCCTCCTTTCAAAGACAAAGGAAGTAAGGAAAGTGCTTAGAAAAAGGGTAAGACAGAAATTTAAATCAAGGGTCTAAGTAGTCTGTTCTCTTAAGTTCAAGGAAATTAAATATTTTTTCTATCTTTAGCCATTTTACTCTTTGCAGCAATTATTTTTGCATGTTGTCAAAACAGTCCTTTCAAAATATTTGCAGTCTAACAGTCATGTTGACCCCGTGCAGTTTGAGGGAAAGAAGGGGTGAGTTGACTTCTGTGCAACACAAAAGTCAAGACTAACTATGCCTGCAAAAATAAAACCAAAGATGGAAAAGTATAACCAGTTTTGAAATAACAAGGCGATCTTCTTCACCTCAAAGAAGGTGCTTGCATCGTGGTTAAGATCTTACTGGGCAAACAGGCATGGAGAATTCCCCATGATCTCTTATTCTCAGCTTTCCACACATTTTTGTCAGTATTTCATAAGTCTTTGTCAGCTAAATCCCTCCCCAGAGCTGCTGCAGAACTCCACTGACTTCAGGTCTTACCGTGGCCACCAGTTGAGGCAAACTCTCTTGCAGTGAGCCACAGTTTATCCTCTGACCTACCCTGGCAGGAGGTGGTTGAGCCCTGCACAACACTGAAAGAACTGCCATTCATTACCTGGCAGCTCTTCAGAACAACAGAAGTACAGCCCAGGAAAGTATCTGGAGAGAAAATGCAGGTTCAGTCACAATGGTCGTGAATTAAGAATCAAAAGTTTACCAAGAAAGGCAACCTCACAGAAAAAGAAGTGATATTTTTAACATTATAAATGAAATGAGCACTGCTTTACGTATTTCAGTGACATTGTTGATCAAGACACAGTATGTGTTTATATGGAACCAGTTTAATCCCAAATGGATAGGGAAATGGGAGGTACTTGTAAACATCATTAACACTACAGGCTGCAGCATAATCATTATAGACTTCATAAAAGCAATAGTGATTCTGACCAAAAGAGCTTTTATTTTCAGATCAGGTCAAGTTAAGAGCCTACCTCTGTCTCACAGCAACATGAATATTGCATATGCATTCCTGTATTTAGCCATCTTATGCAGCAGAAGTTAAAAGAAGCAGGTAAATATTGTCCGTAAAAGTGATTTCTTGACCTTAGCATAAAAAAACCCCAAAAGAAGCCGTAGTGGAGAAGGGGAGGAAACGACTTTTCCTCTTTCAATCTTTTAATCCTTTTTTCTTTCTTTTCCTAGTACAAGCCTTGACAAGGCCAGTATAATACTATCGCATCACTCTGAGTGCAGGCTTTCAATTGTTTTGGTAATGAAGCATATGCCAAGGGTTCAGGAAATCTTGGAAATTGAAAGATACACATGAGGTTTCTTCACCTATCTTCTCTAATTAGCAATTATCTGTGGACCAACGGCACACAATTTGAGAACAGTGAGAGCCTACAGAATATACACACGATCCCCTGAAGTGAGGGAGGGATACTGAAATGGCCAGCCCACCAGATTTTTCAGCCAAAGTAGGCAGCTGGAAACTATTCTACCTGCAAGATGACCCGGCTGAAGCCCAGGAACACTCACCTTTAACATACTGACACAGCAGCCTTCTACTCCCAGCATTCTCCAGGAGTGGGGATGGAAATCTGTGGAAGCCAGAGCACAGAGCCCCTGTGGTACCAATCTTTCGCTATATGGCCCTGTCTAAGCAACATATCCTGTGTCTATAAATTAAAGCAAACCTTAGGCCACCATGAGTTACAATTATTAAAGATGCTGCACAAGAGGAGTTTGCTGCCTGGAGTCCTTGACTACCCACAAGGTACATCTTCTGCTCCAGCTAGGTGTGCCTCAGTGGCAGGACAGTGCCTTACATCAATCACACTCATTTTAAAATAATTGAAAGAACAATGCTTATTATGAACTACAACTAATTTGAAAAATCTGTATTCAAACAAGTGAAGTTTACATTAAAAAATAAAGGTAATAAAACCACATTTCTTTTTAGAAAGCCAACAAATGAAGAAGTAGCATGTCTCCCAATTTTAATTTTCAGCTTCACTACATGACACTGGGAAGTCCTGATTTAGTTGTAAAAATGCTGCTGTCAGATCTGGGTTTGGTAACTGATGGAAGCTTGCTCGTGCACAGAGAGAAACTATCTTAGATCCCTCCATGGACCAAAAATAATACTTTGCCAATTTTCCATTTGCTAGTGCTGGCACAGCACGGGGATTGTTTTACTCTGGAGTGACATTCTAGTTCTTACATCGTAAGTACCAACAACCTAGAGGAGGGACTGCAGCAGCTCAGCAGCAACTGCTGTGCCCAGGCGTGCCAGAAACCACAATCTCCCTACATCTCCAGAGGCAGAGGTTACAGTAAGTGTTCCCATATTTCTGTGAGCAAGCAACAGAATGGGATTGTCCATATATCATAATGGTGGGGGCCAACTGCACTCACGAAAGCTCCAGCACTTTCACCAGGGTGTCCCCGCTGTGGAAACAAGGTGAAAGAGCTGGTGCCTGGGAAGTTCCCATCTAATACAGGTTAGGTAGTACACGAACCCAGCTACTACCTCACGGCTTGGAAGTATTCCTGGGTGCACTGCATCATTGCAGGAATTTCCTTTACAGTAAATGCTTAAGTGCTCTATTTACTCATAGTTTCACTCCATGTTTTCTCCCTAAATACACTTCTTTTTTTAGTCTAGCTTCCTAATCACATCCTTTAGTCCATCACTTTGGTTTCCTGTTCCTTGTCTACAGGTGCAATTATTCCTGATCACTGTTTTTAGCTTCCATCAAAGGCACAAATTGCAAGGAAGCGTCACTGAACATTTGATTTGCTGAAGAAACGGTCCTTTTTAGTCACTGAAAGTCCTGTCAGACGCAATCACATAATATATTTACTTTCCAAAAATGATCAGTTGCATCATTACCAATGATAAGAAGCTAAAATCTGCAATGGGGTGGGAAGGAGGAGGGATTTTTTTAGAAGAAAAAACACTTGTTTTTAAGGTATTCATCTAGAGATGACTGAAAATGCATTGTGCCCAGAGACATCTGATACTAGGCCATGTAGTTCTCTGAAATGTCTCCATTTCAGTGTCTTATTGTCAGCAGCAACAAGATTTTCATCAGAGAAAAATACTGAGAAATTTCAAGAAACACCTCAGCGCAGAGACGGTCAAAGAATTCTTTATGAATGAAAGCTGCTCCCATAAGTAAAGTTGTAAGGACAATTTTTTTTTTCAGATGCCAGGACAGGAGGAGAAAAGACACACCCATACGGTGAACACTTCCCAGTTAGAAACACCAATTAAAATAATTTCATAAATGCAAATGGATCTATACCATAAACTCTTAAAAGCAAATATGACTGGCAAAACTCTAATCCAATTATCAGCAGTAACAAAATATATGTATATGCTGCACATTTTCAATGTATCAGACGCAAACCCGAATTTTATAGCCCATCAAATAACAAAAGCCAGGTATCGGCCGTGTAGTTGAAAATGGAAGATAAACAGAGGCTTAATACACACAGATTTGCATTTGTGTAGGAAAGTACTTCCCTTGCTTTATCACAACTGTTTGAGAAGTGATAAATATTTAAATATCATTACTAAAAGCCATTATTTAACTGACAGTTATGAAATCATACTCTGAATATAAAGTCTTTGAGACAAAGTAATTCTGTTCTAGCATGGCAAATGTTTAGTTACTAGTGAACACAGAGCAACAGCAGAACACTTCACACTTGGCAAAGTTTGAAATAATATTATTCTGCTTCAGTAAGAATCTATAAGTAAAAAATGAGATATTTAACAAGCTCTGCAGGATTTACTACCTTTGAAATGTTACTCTAATTTGCAAGATATAATCAGGTTTCCAAGGAACAATGCTAAAATATAATAAAGTATCCAGATCTCATTCCTTAGCAACTCCTTCCATTTAATCATAAAAACAAGATTAATCCAGTTTGCCAAAAATGAAAAGATGGACGAGGCAGATAGGAAACAAATCAGTTAAGCACAGGCATCAGAAACTACAGTATGAAATGGCATACAAATCCTGTGGTTGACAGAGATAAATCTGTCAGATAAATTCAGAAGAATTAGAACTGACACTAAACCTAAGGTTTGAGCAGAAGCTAGTACCAGTGCACAACAGGAAGAACGAAGCAGAGATGTTTCAGACTTTTCTCTGCTTTGAAAATCCCCTAGCTTTACTGATTTTTGTCATCACTTCATCATAATTTTTACAACAACGTATTTCAGAAAATATTATATTCCTATAAACTGGGAGCTTGAGAACTGACTGTATTTGCATTGTCTGATGGTGCATTCTGAAAAGTAACACTACTGCAGTGCTCCTGAGAAATATCACACATAGCAAGTTCAAAGGAGACCTTACATAACATTCAATAAGCAAATGTGCAACTTGCAGAGAACACAAACTTAATTTCTGGCAAGGGATGATGATACAGTTTCCCTGCACCTCAAAATAAGGTACCCCTGCCTTATCAAATAAGGGTAATATTTTATTTGTCAGAAGCACTATGCAAATCAGAAGTAATACAGAAATTAATTGTTAATGAAAGTATTTGTGAGCCTGTTGCACTTTTTTTTTTCCCCTTTCTGGGAGAGCAACAAGGTCAGAGAATCTTGGACAGCTACTGCTGCTAGGGGTTGCCAAAAAAGTGCTTTTGCATTGTCTGAAGACAATGGCAATGAAACACCTTCCAGGCACCCCTTTTCCCACTAAGCCTACACAGGCAGTAGCTCACCTCAGTCAGTCCTCACTGCCTCTCACACATGAAGTGTAAATAACTATTCCTCCATGATTGAGAGAGCAAGAGTGAAAAACTGAAAGAACAAGGAAGTTATCAACAAATCACAAAAATTCAAGGGAGTTTTTCTCGTAATATGCTGAACCATCACAAGGAATAGAATGCAGTGGCTACCATATTTACTACCTCATATTGTCACCCTATAACGCCTGAGAGATTAAACCAGTTTCTGTCAATACAGCCTGATGATCAAGGGAGATTAAGGGAATTTAAGAAAGGCTCATTAACAACTATTTGACAAAAGGAGAAAACAATCGAGGCATGCAAAAAAAAGTGAAAATCTGAATGGTTATGTTGATATGCCTGGTGTAATTACACATGAAGATTATACATTCAGCATTTTCTACCTCCTCCTAAACACCATGGTTTTGTTACCAGCAATGAGGTATTACAAGCTCAGCATTCTAGCACACCAGAGGGACTAATTAGGACAGCACTATGTAGTCCATGATCTTTGCCAGACCAAAACAAGCACCTCTGTATTGGACAGTTTCTTCAACTATTCTTCAAGGGGAAGACCCATTTATGAGTTTCTTTGCACGAAACTGATTTCAGTATGATCAGATGATGTAAAGCAGCATTAAATGTAAGTATTATTTATCATACATTTAAAAGGCCAAAAACTACAACAGCAATTAGCAGATCTACTGAAATGCAGATGTGTCACATGAAGAGTCAATGCACTCCTACTCAACTACCTCAATTTATTATTTGAAGCAACAGTCTTCTGATTATTGCAATATTGATTTCTGTCTCGGAAGAGAGAAAAAAAACATCATGTGCCAAATTTTTTATGTGGTGAGATTCCTCCCTATACCAGAGATAATCTTTAATTCAGTTTGACATACTGTTTTCATTACAACAAGCTGGCTTCCAGCATAATCATAACAGGTAAGGATTATGTTAAATCTTTTTCTCAGCTGAAGGCCTAGCTTTTCTTTAAGTGATGTCATGACCTTCTCCAAATAACTTAACCTGTCCAGTACAGATGTTGACATTTCATATCAAAAAAGAGAACCACACTGTAAATAAAATATAAAGAAATATGTGTCAGCAGTGACTTGGCAAAGGTTTAAGACTGATGTAAGTATTTCTGGTATGAAAAACAGAAGAAAGCTGCAGGTATGAAGAATGCTTCTGTGAAGAGGAAATAGGGCAGGCTGACACATTAACACTTAGCCAAATACTGTATTTGATGAGAATGCAGAAAACCAGTTAAAATCTTTGAAGCTACTACATTTTAGAAAGCAAAGCAGGAAGAGAATACAGAAGGAAAACAGCTTCTTAAAGAGTTTGGTCTAGAGTGCTTTTATATGTTTGTGTGTGCATGCATGTACATGTGTACACACGTGTTTGTGTGTGTACGGAAAACATCTCTGACCAATCACTTAAAACAGCTTGTAGCAAAAATAAAGTACCTTGCATTCTCTCCAATACATACTTCAAAGAACAAGAAATAGAGACTTAAAAACATGATAGAAAAGTATGAATTTGTGTCTTCCCACTCTCCCTAACACCCTAAAAAGGCAGAAGGGAAAAACAAACTTTAAGTATTCACAGCACATTTGGCAAAAATACAGAACTTACATATTAGACAAAATTCAGACTAACACAGTACAGCAAATATTCACATCAGACTTTACTTAAAAGATCCTAGAAAAATAAATAATAGATCTGAAGCATTATTAGTGAGTGGTATTAAGACACAGAGCCCAGCCTTTTGCCTTGGGATTTTGGGGGAAGGCTGTCTGGCCCTTCCCACCATTTCCTCTCATGCCTTTTTGCAAAGGAAAGGATTTACCAAGGGAGTCAAGGAGTTGCTGGTGAGGTCACCCAGAGAGCTGTGGGCAGACACCTACAGCACCACTCTACAGTTCCCAGGGGAAGCTCACAGTGTAGGACAGAGATGAAAGCTGAGGCCCAGCAGAGGAAGACTGTCCAACCTACAAAGACTCACCCTGGGGAAATACACTGGAGAGAGTTTCCAGCTAGCAGCCCAAACCCAAACTGGTCAACAAAGCCATTATTCTTGAATTCTTCTAAGATGTCTATTACTAGTGACTTGTACGAGAAACCTTCTTGGATTCACTTCAAAGCGGAGAATTGCAACTGGGTCTATTTCTGTTTTATCTTCTGGGAAGTTGATGGAGCATTTTTTTCTGGATAAAAAGTTTCTAACTGCGGAAGTGAGAGGCATTACGTTTCAGAGTAGCAAGGGAATAAATTTATAATGTCCATATATTCCCCCACACCTGCAAATCTGTTCTATTAACAGCATGAGAGAAACTTTACAGAATGTGTAGAGCTCTGAAACAAACTGTATTATCAAAACTGCTGACCTCATAGAGCCCTTCCTACTGAAGGAGAGAGTTAAAAACCCCCAACCCTTTTGTGGTCTTAGCAAGAATCAAGATCATTGTAATAACTGTGAAATGTTTTCATTGCTATTTTCAGTGAGATTTTTTGGTCTTATTTTCACTGGGATATCTTGCTGCTAAATTATCCACCAAAAAAAGGGAAAATGAAGTTAAATAGCTGATATAACTAGCACTTAGCAACAGTAAATGGCCTCCAAAAGATGTAGGAAAATAGTTTCTGTGAATCATCCTGCTATTTTTTTTCATTAAAATGTGATTTGTATCTTTTCTAGAGATAGGAGGAAGGTGTACTGCCTCCAATTTTACTGGAACTGGGAAGTTCAATATTGACTTCCTAGCAAAACACAGCTCCACATTCAGCACAGATAGTTATAGGTTGTGGTGTTAGATTTTTTTTTTTTAAGACAGTTATTTATCATTTAGTTGTGGTAACATTCTGCCATGCAAGGTTGTAGACTCACATCTGCAAACGTTTAAACAAGATTTCCAAAACACGCCAGAGAATATTCTAACGAAGCCTGTACCTCCCAAGGTCACGGACATGGTTCCTGCCATTCCAGAAAGGGGCACGTGGGTTTCCCAACAGCCAGCTCAGCCCTGTGTGAGCGTTAGGGCAGGTGCTGCAGGGCCCTGGCCACACGCGTCTCCACACCCCGCCGCCCACAGCGCTGCGAGGGCACGCGCTGCACTTCCACGGCGCCCGGGCCACTGAGCACACGAGCCCCGCTCGTGCTACACGGGGAAAAAAAAATCTGTGGTGATTTTTGGTTTTATTTTTCACACCAGTATTTGCATAACTGTTAAGATCACAGAATAGCACTGGCAGCTGTAAAACATATTCTCACACAAATATTTTTAAGTGACTTGTGAACATTATCCATGTGTTAGGATATGACCACTACTCTATTTTTGCTGCTGCAAAAATCCTTTCCCTCACTATACAGGTTTTGTTATAATTTAGGCCCTAAATATTTCCTTTTTTCCACTGACTTTTGCATACATGGTCCCTCATGGAATTATACCTTTCACAATGAAAAACTAACTGGGAGAAGCTGGAAGGGCCCTCAAAATTCTGCATGATCAGGTTGGACTACAGACAAGAATTGTTTTATCAAATTATCTTATTTTTCATCAATGAGGGATTTCTATTAGACTGACAAATTTTCTAAATTTCATCAGCTTACATGAATTTAAATGTATTTGGCCAAAACAGTCAATACCAATGCCAGTGCCTAGAAAATTTAGGTAGCACTGCTATAGAGTATTTACTTTGGAAAATGTGTATAAAATTTTCAGTAAATGTTCTGAGTATCCTTCTGCTGAAAGGCTTTTCTTTAAAAAAAAACAACCCCCCCCAAAAAAAAAAAAAAAAAAAAAAAAAAAAAAACCCAAACAAACAAACAAAAAAAAAAACACCCCAAACCCAAAAAACCCCCCAAACAAACAAAAAAAAAAACCACCAAAAAACTTTCAAAGATTTTGACAGGCCAAGATACAAATATCAGCTGGTTTTTTCCCAGGTTTTCCTAAGTCATCACCTGTTTTTATCTTCATTTGCCCAGAACTGAAAACCCTACCGTAGCTGTGATGTGTTCGCATCTTAATCAAAAATACAACTGAGTGATCATGCCAAAGGTAGAAAGAGCAAATCATAACAGCCTGATGTCACCTAAGCAAATCTAGTATCCTTTCTACCTTAACCAAAGGGAAACACAATTCTCATCAGCAGTGAGCAAACCAACCATATGTAAAAAAATCATGTTTGTTAAAACACTGAACCATTTGCTCACTATTAGGCATGTGCACAAATCTTTTCCTTGTAGTGCTAACTCTATTTAAAGACCAGAAATAAATGACTTTTAAATTAGCCATTATTTTTTTTAGGAATGCACTCAGTTTTCTTCTAGCCTTCTTTAATTTCTGAACTCTTCCCATGTATCTGTAACACACGGAGCACCTGCGGGGCTGCCATTTTACAGAGTTCAGTAACCTTGCTTCCTGCTGCAGCTGTACTCTGGCTACCCAGAAGGGCAGCAGAGTAAATCTCCCTGTAAATCTCCAAATTTCGCACTAGGTATCTGTTTTGCCAGCCTTACAAATGCCTGTAGCTCAGACTGGCTGCTAACTGCACCCACATGCACTTCCTGCCCCTCAGACCATTTCTGTTCCTCCTGCTATGGCAAAGTCTACCCAAGCCCCCTTTTTTCCAATCAAGGACAGATGAAGTAAGGTCAACTTCTCCTTTCTAGATGTGAAAGATGGAGGTGAGGCATAACACAGGAGCAAGGCTTTAACTACCCTCCTACACCTGCAATCAGGCCTGAGGAAGCAAGGATCAGATGGGGAGAGAAGAACGGAGGAGAAGTGAAGATATTTATTTTTCCTATGACAGAAGGACTAAGAACACAATTTTCTGAAGCAGCTTAGATCAGCTATTCTCCTTTTAGTCAGTGAACAAATGTGACATAATAGTTAAATCAGAGAGGCACCTTCATTGTTCTCCCTCCATCTCTAGGAATGGCCAAAATTAACAGGAAGCCTAGAGAACCTTGAATTACAGCAATATTGCCAGCTTCTGCAAAGAAGCAACACCTGATAGTTCACCAAGGGGGTAATACTAATGTCCATGCATACTTTAGTGAGTGAAGCATCCTACTCAACTCCTTTCTGTAGTCATAGATGGAAAACAACTTCATATAAGCATATTTCTTTTTTAGTGTGGTAATACAACTTCACTCAAAAACCCATTTGTGAAAGAACTGCAAAAAAATGGCAGAAGGATCTCCCAGGTAAGTGCACATGACCACACACAGTAGTCTTTTTACGGGTAAATCCAAAGACTGGAAAGATCAAGTTCTTCACGAGCACTTAAACCTGTTCTGCCAGTGACAGTTTTCTTCAGCACTCAGAGGATGCCACAGTGCTGAAAGCACTTCAGTTCAGCCCTTATTATTGCTGCTATGCAAGGATGACTGTAAGGCACGTTACTCCCCATTTTGTGATGAATGGATCTTGAGTACAGGAAGCTTTAGTTTTCTGTAATAGCCAGGCTCTGGTGGCCTGTGTTATGCAACACCTCATAAAACCTCCAAATTCAAAAATGAGCTTTGCATGTCATAACTACGAAATTTTTACATGTTAGTATGATCATATAGATTTTTATGATTTTAAGTCAAACAACCTTTTGAGGAATCAGCCAATACATTACAGGATATACCTTTGTATTCAGCTGGAAAGCACTGGTGTATTCTGGAGTAAGGGAGAGACTGTATTTTGGGTTTAGGAGACACAAAATTAGCAATCAGAAGCTTAAAATGCTTTACCATTGCCACACTACATTATTTTTTAGCAAGTTCTGTTACATTAGCTCTCTATACTTTAATAGGAGCACCTGCCAGAAGGGGCTGACAAATTTGTGAAAAAGCAGGAATAATTATCCAAGTGATGCCTGATAACTGAACAAACCTATAAAATCAGCAAGGATGAATGGCCCAAAGCCACTTCCTAAATTCATACGGTTCACTGTTCAATCCACTGGGCACACAGAATAGAGTGCATAAGATGAGACAAATAAAATCAGAAGTCAGACTTTTTCAAGTGCCGCCCACGGCAGTAAGATCCACAGCTCTGTGAAAGCCAACCATGTAACACAAAACTGTCTATTTTTCCCTGTAATGTAATGTATTTTTAACATGTGGTACACATGAAAATCGCAGGGCAGCTTTATATTTTTTGTGAACACTTATCTATATCACTCATAAACATACCAAGAGGTTCCATGGTTTCTCAGTCCACAGTGGAAAGAGACAGGTTTTAGGAAAAGGTATAAAGATGGATAGTGTGTGGTATCTTTTGCTGCCAGGAATATTTCTTTTATTCTTATTATTCCTGGTATCAATGAAAAGTAGTTATTCAAATATCCATAAAATGAAAAATCATTTTGCTTTTAAAAGAACTGTAAGTACATCTGATTAATAAATTTGATGGAAGAACATTTTCCATAAATACACAGGCTAAACAGATTTTGGAACATATCCTGCAGAAATGTGATGGAAGAAATACAGAAATAATTACAAAGATGTACAATGGAAATCAAGTTGAAATTTATGTTATAATATATTATATTTTTAATAATTTCCTTTAAATTAGTATCATACATGCTTAATATTGCAGAAATGGTCCAAGCAAAGTAATCAACATGATAACTGAGACTGCCTGATTGAAAATGAAGCATTTTGGCTGTCTCCTTTTTAGTACTGAATTTTAAAATATCATCTTTACATTTCAATTCATAATAATAAAAGGGAAAAAAAAAACAGCATAAAAGGTTAGCATTCCATGCTTGCATTTTAAAATATAGGCTGGGGGCAGGGCATTACAATCCTTGGCCCCATCCCAGCTCACAGGATGGTTTGGATTGGAAGGGGACCTTGAAGATCATCTTGTTCCAATCCCCTCCCATGGGGAGGGACACCTTCCACTAGACCAGGCTGCTCAGAGATCCGTCCAGCCTGGCCTTGAACAGCTCCAGGGACAGGAAATCCACCACAAGTTCCCCGGGCCACTTGTTCCTGTGCCTCATCACCCTCACAGAAAATAATTTTTTCCTAATATCTAATCTAAACCTACTCTCTTCCAATTTGAACCTGTTCCCCTTGTCCTGTCACTCCATGCTCTTGTAAAAATAATTTAATCCAAGCACACTGAAATTTAGCACAGAGTCTTCAAGAAAACAGTGTGGTTAAAAATGAGATTCATTTTATCTGTGAGGATAGCCAGATGACAGAGGCAGAATTGGACTAACACCTGAATTCTGACCCAGAAAACACCAAGAGGAAAAATGGAAGAGTAACTATGGCAAGAGGAAGGACAACAATAATTACATATGATGCAGTATCATTGGGCCTTGCCATTTTCTTCACATACTGCTATAAATCACAGAAGAGTTGTGAACGTCGCTCTCCCTTCCCCCAGGCACACATCTCCCAAAAGGATGCAGACTGAAAGAGACAGGTTAGCGCTGAACTGAGGTGGGAGAGAAACACAGCTGCCAACATTAAAATATACCTGCATGTGAGAAGTTTTGTTTCAGAATAAATACACCACCAAATGTATTATTTACCTACAGAACTCTGAAGGTCTGAGAACGCACAAAAAAAAATATGGAGAAAAGGCTGATTTCTTTCTGGATTATTTTTTTCCCTCCCTTTCCTTCAAATACTGATACAGACTCTAAGGAACTTCACTGGTAACATTCAATTTAAAAATCTGTGGGTTTTTTGCTTATATTGTTCAGATATAAAAAAGTACTCCTGAGTGAAAAAAGAGAAGTCATATTGATTCAGAAGTATTACACAACTGAATATGGCATTTTAGAACAGACTTGTGCAACCACAGCTACAAATGTATTTACATGTTCCACCTCTATTACGTGTAACTCTAATGAACACTGACTGTTGTGACAAGTGCACAATATACACAGTGTTTAAAGGAAAATTCAGCCAAGTCCTAGAAACACACACATGATCATCCACCATCTATACATGAGTACACATGTGAGGAAAACCCTCCCTGTTGATCACATCAGACAGCAATATTAATGTACAGTTCATATTTTGGGTGTGTTCTCTAAAGTAACAACAGCTAGAGAAGAAAAATGGAGCCTTGTTTCACCTGGGACAAGTTAGAAAGGCTCTGAGCAATGACACAATTCTGACACGGTAGTTGAATCAGTTCAGGTTTAATCAGCCGCAGTTTCTGTGTCCAGCTGCAGGGCTGAGCCCTTCAGCACTGACTTGGAACATCTGCCTAACACTTCCTATAAACACACAATCTCAATATTCTTATAATTTGCGACACTACCACCATTCATTTGCTTGGTTATTAAGAGCTCAGGACAGGCTGAAGGCAGGACCTGGTGTTATTTGTTTGTTGGTAGCATGAACAATTCTGGTTTTACAGCTCTCACAGCACTGACGTTCCAAGAGTTCGTGTATACACACACAGCACTGAGATTTGTGGGTTCAATTTTTTGTCATGCATCTGCTGGAACAGTGGAAGGCTTGAGGGTTTTGACATTAAAAGACTGACCTAATTAAAGCTGAATCACTCTTCCCAGCTATGGAGTAGCCAAGTTATGTAGCACCACACCCCATCATATCATGAGGGTGGAAGCAGACTAGAACCTTGGAACATCTGCTGACAAGTTTATACCTGAAAAATAATTAATTTGATATAGGATAGCAAGTACGCAGCTATCCTTGAGAAAATTCAAATTGAGAAGGATTAGTAAAACTCTGTTAGATAAATATGTATATTTATTTATATAGTAATATGAAATCTGCTTACACGTAAACTTTCAGATCCTATTTCCATGCCTTGTTACTTTGGTTTCAGTCTTTATCTCCTCCACATTTTTGTATTGCTTTTATGCTTTTCCTGCTTTGTGTAATTATAAGCACTTTGCTTGAAAATGCTATATTGTATACTGTATTCATTATTTAGTTCACTATTTGCCTCCTGCTACTAATATAGGAAAAGACAGTGCATAATGAACATTTATGCAAAATGTACAATAATAATTTAGAGGTTGTATTACTTCTTTAATATATATTTTAATGGTAAGAAATGGCACTAAAACTTTTCTCCAGCATCAGCATATGGCATTTTTTAATACATAAAAAGTATTTTAATTTCACAATAATAACATATATACACACATGTGTATTTATATATATACACACACAGGGTAATACATTGATTCCATGATAAGTTGATGCATTTTTAAAAGTGAAGACCAAGGTTACTTGCTCTTCTTTGAGTCTATTTGCAGTATGTTTCACTCTATCACACATTTCTTGACTTCAGTCTTTCTCCAGAATGTGCTACAGCTCGTACCAGTCTCACCTGTCTTGATTTTTTTGAGTAGCCCATAAACCAATATGCATATGTTTCACTGGATTATTAAATAAAATATTTAATTTATTTTTCATTATGCTACTGTTCCCTTTTTGCAGTTATAAGATAATTAACAAATCCCCTAACTTTCCATCTTAGTTTCCACTGAATTTCAGTTTTAGGATTGCAGGTACGAACACAATTCCTCAAGATCAGAGCTCAGGTAACAAATGTAAATTGTCTTTTAAAAGAATTTCATTATCCTGAATTTGGAAAGTTCACAGAACCACTACAATGGACAGTACAATTACAAAATAGCTCTACCTTGAGATTTCTGTAAGTGTACTTCATAAAAAATCCAGAGGCAGAACTAAAGCATGTGACTTTATTCCAGTTTCTCCATCTATAAAATCAGATAATTATATTTAACTACTTCACTGCATACGCTTAAGCCCTTACTATATATAAAATTTGTAAAGCTTTTAAAACTGTCAAGACATGACAGAACTGGAATCAGAATAGAGGGGCTCTATTATTCTCCCAGTTAGAAATAAACACAGAAGTTCAGAGAATTATACACTAAGAAGACTCAAAGAGAATACATTTTAGCTTTTTGTTAAGCTCAATACCTCAAACTCAAAGAACCTTTTTACTTATGGCTTCTTTCTCTCCTTTAATCTTGCAACTATTCTTTGAACCTTCATCTATTTTCTCCTTTACTTGTGATCACTAGAACTAGAGAAAACAATCCAGCCTTAGACCTCCCAGAGCCAGAGCTACCAGCTCCTTTCCCATCCCCACACTTTCTACCTTATACACCCAGAGCTCATGACAGCCCTTCTGCTGTAAATGTTTTACACAGGATGAGTCTATTGCTCTAAAAGAAGCTCTGTGTCTTTGTCCCTTCATGGACGTTTGCTGTGTTAAAGCAAAGATCTTGTTTTGCCCAGTTTGACAAGCACAGTCACTCATCCATTTGCTCTATTCATTATTATTTCCTTGATCTTGGAATACTCCATAAACTTTTTAAGTGATTACTTTTACATGGGCAGATTAAAAAGAAAATGTTCAACTGTAGAGGACTGGCAGCCCACTGGTGTACACACATACTCAAGGACCATCAAAATCTTCCTTTAGATCTAACTCACCTACTGTGTGTCCTTCTCACTGTGCATCATTCTCGACTCTTCACAAAAATGTCAAACAGCACCAACGGAGTAAACTTACAGAAAATACGTATTTTCAGAGAACTTCCTTGTCAACAGCCCAGTGTATGTAAGCAGCTCAACAATACAGCAAGAGTCGTAGTGTTACAGGGCCTATTTTTAACAAACTCACGCTGACAAGCATTATCAATATCCTCTGTACTTTATTTACCAAGCCCTCCACCACTTACTCTATCATTTTACCTGGATCAAATCTGGGCTTATAACTACCTCAGTTATCCAATCTTCTATGCTGGTGCTCAGCTAAGTTTCTCCTATCCTCCTGATCATGCCAAAACTTTTGTAAATCAACAGTGAGAGTCCAACATTAACTTCTTTGTCAGCTCTGTTTGAATCAAACTATCTTCAGACTGAAACAGCCACACCAAAAACTGGACTTCCATCTAAGTACCTGCTGTCCCAGACTATATGCCTCTGGGAAGCAACAAATTTTTTTTCACAGTATTCTGCACATCAAACAAAACACACCCCTCCTATCCAACCATCAATCTGCTCTCAAGCAGGAAACTCAAACACAATCAACAATATGTGATTTTGTTTCTCACCTAAGCAGTCTGTATAAGTAAAGGTACCTCAAAAGAAAGCCCTACTGCTGCATGAAAGAGAATAACTGCAACAATGACATTCTCCCCACTGCAGGTTGGTTTGTTCCTTTTATAGACATATGATTGCAACACAGGACAATAAAAACGTTAACTGGACAAATGGAAGAAAGAGGTTCTTTTCTTTTTGTAGAACTATGAAAAACTATAAATGTTTCTGCTCAAGGAATGTATGTCAAAATTAATATAGCAGACTTTGTTTAAAATATGTCTAAGGCAATGTATGAGAAAAATAGGTTGTTACTTTTCCATGAGAATTACTGGAGATACCATAAAAAAACCAGGCAGAAAATTCATTTCCTATTCTCTGTGATATTTCAGCTTATCTGAGAAATAAAGGTTCAAATGGAGCAGCTTTGGTATCCAAAGTAGCCAATCTTTTGTGCTGGGTTGCATCAATATTTTAAAAATTAAGGGAAAAAAATTCTCAGAACAAATATTGATCGACTGCTCTGTCAAGCTGATGCTGAATTCAAGAAACATCAAAATGCTCTGCTTTTGAGGGTCCTCTTCGATATTTATGTTGCAGATAATCACGAGCTTTGTTTTATTAGTGAGTGGGTTTTGTTGCTGGGGACTGGGATGGAGGGTCAGGGAAGAGAGGGGGGAAGGAGGGAGATTTCATGCCTATAAAAGCGCAATTGAAGATCAGACTAAAGCTCGTTTAAAGACTTCCAGTAAGAAACTGTGACCAAGGCTTAAAACACACTAAAGAAGCAGCTTCATCTTGAACTCTGGGAGCAGCTGTGCTCTCATTCCCCTTCCCCCAACACAGGAAACAGACCTAGAAACAAAAATAAGACAGGAATGCTCCTGTGCAAGCTAATGTTGTTGGCTTCTTAAACATCCACTACTCTTGTGCCAAAAAAAATGAAACCCAGGAGGATTTAACACTTCAAAGGATAGTGAGACACTGCTTTAAACACAGAATTTTCTACCAGAGACAGATATTCTTTCATTTTGTAAACAAACCGGAAGAATGTTATCATGAGTGCATGTCAAGACAGATTTCATTTATATTCCTGTACTACTTATGCACAAATACACCACTGCATATTACACTTTTACCCATTTTAGACTACAGTTAATGCTGTAGCAGTGTTATCTCCCACCAGAAAAAAA
>VYZQ01022105.1:131387-152549 GCA_013400655.1 Mystacornis crossleyi
AAAATGCAGCAGTTGAATCTTCTGATACTTTCCAAAACATTCTATTACAACATGCAGTTTGGAAGCTTAACAGTACAGAGAAATGTTTGACAAAGAAGTTCTCTCCTTATTAAGCAATGATACATAATTATATGTTCAAGGAGAATGTGAGTAACATCTTGCCAAAGGAACGTATGGCCACAAATGCTACTCACAGTATTTCCAACAACAAATCATAGTTAAGCTTTCACTTGTGTTATTAAGAACTTGACCTTTGTTCCACCTATTTAATTTTCTAAACAAAGGTAAAAAGAGAGGAAGGAAAGTGAGTGGTAGGCTACATTCTGTCTAACCTAAAAAAACCCAACCCAACCCAACAACTTTATCTAATTTTGACGAGTACAAATCATCTCCATGGCTCGCTCTGCTTCACTCACCACAAACAACTCATGTTTTCAACACTTAATTTAATATTTTGCAGGCTAATGGAAACTTTACATAATGCATTCTCCCTCATAAAGCTAAAATGTCAACGCAAATGGGATTGAGATCTTGATATGGAGAGAAAGCAAATGTTATCTTTTCAAAATCCACAGGCTAATAAACATGATGTGGAGGATGGGATGAAAACTGATATGAAGCAAAGAAGGAGGGGAAAATAATCTTACTTATTTTAGAAGGGTGTCTGTATCTCTTTCTGAACGTAGCAGCCCCAGCCATACCTCTCTCAATAGTGTTTTAACATTTGATTAAAATAGTTTCTTGATCCCTCCTCATTCTGCTAGTGTCCTGCCTGTGGTAGGACATGAAAAACAGATTGAAAAACAACAGTCGATGTGGTTATTAACAGTTATATTTCACCGTCACTGAAGATTCAGTAAGTATTTTCAGATTAGTCCTCACTCACAACAAATTCCAACTCCAATGGTTTCCTTTTATTTAAGAAAAAAATAAAAAGACTATGTTTGAGCTTTTCTTTGTGCATTGAGATATCAGGGCAGGCAGCACTCTGCCTTCAGCACCCGTTAATAATTTCTCAGTAGAATGGATAGAGCAAAAGCAGGTGAAGGGAGGCTTTCAAGTTTTAACCATTCCATCCAAGTACCTCATCCCATCCCACCCCACATAGTGGGGCCCCTCCCCTAAAGCACCACTTTTTTACACCTACAACTAGCAAGAGGGAATTGACTTATCGTGGGCGTAGCATTTCAAAAACGGTGCAAATTAATGTAAATGGTTTCCAGTTTCATGAGATTTCATTCTAAATACAGGTAATTAAATCTGAGCATAATGAGAAACCAGAAGCAAGCACTGATCACACCCTGGATGTGTCAGTCCAGGAAAAATCATCATCAGACATGGCGAGCTTAACCCTGAACAACCAATTTTTCTCTTGAGCTGTCTTCCAGTTACCCATATAATCTCTTTCCTCCAGAATAAAAAAATCGGCAAATTTTGATAGGAAATCTGCATGCTTTCAGAATGCTCTACTTATTATACCCAAAATGGAACATACATAGCAGCTCAGTCATCCACTCTACTGCCATTTCATGAGTCCTTTCTCCCTTTTTCCATAAAGTCATATTTATATCTATTACATTTTCTGTAACCACTGCTAAGAATAAGCACCTCATTATCATAGAAGGGTTTTATAATCTAATATAATGCGGTTCAAACCACTGGATACATGCTGAGGTACAGCAAGGGGATAGACAAATGCACTCAGGTTTGTACAGGTTACAACAGAATTATAAAAAAAAAAAATAAACATGGCAGCACTTTTATCAGAATAACTCCACCGACACAGGTGGCACTGGGCTATCGCCCTGGTTTTTTACACTGATACCATTACTGGAGAATAAGCTTCTTATGCCTGGAAAACAGTAGGGAAAAGAGATTGTAACAAACTCTTTTACTTGACTCTCCAGAGTGGATATTCCAAAACACCTGAACCCACACTCAGAGCAAGCTTTCTATCCAGTCCAAATGTAAAGGAATGCCTGGGTACTTTTTTTTCCTTTTGTTTTGCGTGGTTACAGGATGTATGTTCAGCCTGATCTGTGAGATACTAAGCTCTGCAGGTCTAGTAACAAAAATAAGAGGAGCTTCACAGCTAAAGAATAGAATAGAATGAATAGAATAGAATAGAATAGATTTCAGTTGGAAGGGACCTACAATTCTCACTAGTCCCAACCACCGGACCAGTTCAGGGCTGGCCAAGAGTTAAGGCATATTGTAAGGACACTGTCCAAATGCCTCTTAAGCACTGTCAGCCTTAGGCTGTTGACCACCACTCTAGGAAGCCTGTTCCAGCATTTAACCACCTTCTTGGTAAAGTAATGGTTCCTCATGTCCAGTCTAACTTAGCCTGGTGCAGCTCTGAGACATTCCCACATATCCTTTCACTGGATTCCAAGGAGAAGAGACCAGCACCTCCCTCTATCCTCTCCCTCCCTAGGAAGCTGTGGAGAGCAATGAGGTTGCTTACCAGTCTCCTTCTCTCCAAGGAGACAAGCCCAAAGTCCTCAGCTGCTCCTCTCAGGACATGCCTTCCAGCCCTTTTCACCACAATTGTTGTCCTCCTCTAAACACATTCGAGGTCCTGCACATCCTTGTTAAATTTTGGGCCCAGAGCAGCACGCAATGTTCAAGGTAAAGCCAAACCAATGCTGAATACAGAGGGCAAATCACCTCTTCTGAGTGGCTGGTGATGCTGTTTGATGCACTCCTAGGTGCAGCTTGCCCTCCTAGGACCAGCCTGGATGAGAACCATACCACAACTAATTTCAAGAAATGTACATACTGACAGAGGTAGGCATTTTGTTACATATGAGCTATATTTTGAAATGTCAGCTGGGCCATAATCAAAAATAACCAATATTAAAATGTAATGAAAATCCACATTCCTATTGTAGGTTAGGGTGAAAACGTGGTCTAAAAATAAATTAGCCTTTATGTATTGCACATCATACCCCAGTATCTCAAAAGAAATTTATACATGCTTTTCTACATAGCATAGTAACAAAAAGTCCTTGTGCAAGTGTTACAGAAATTAACTACATAAGAAGTCTTAATTATCTGCATAAATTCTCCAATTGCTTGATAAACAATATATTTCTATGATGATTCTGCAGACATTTAGAATTGTGCTACACTGTAATGATATACCATTTAGCAAATACTGTACACCATTACATTTGAAAACATCATATTGTAAACAGAAGGTTTTACACTTACAGCTCACAAAGCTGCTTCATACCTCCAGCATGTGGTATATGCTCATTTTCATCCATCTAAAAATATCGCATTTGTAAAAATCTAATCTCTGGAAACATGACTAGATGACCTTAAAATAGTCAGTTTGCTGATGGATTTATAACTTTATCTGCATTTCACAATTACACTCAAAAGCATATTTTAAGAAGAGTAAGTTCATGCCCCTTCTGCAAATAGGCATTTGCAACAGGCTTCGAATTAAGTTCATACCAGACTGCAGCTCACATAACGAATAAATATGTTGTTCTATAAGCAGCAGAACCAAAGAAATCTGGGTTCTGACACTTTCATACACCAGGCCTGCTGAAGAACCTCATAAACTCCTGCTATTACCCAGACTATTACACCATGTGCTGCCTGGCCAGTCAGTGCTACCCCATGGAATGAACCACAAACTACCCAAGAGCTCTTCCCATTTTGTGAGGGAGTGGCATGACTTTGGTCTCCTTTACCCCCTCAGCCCCTAATCCTCACAACACCTGGAGGAATTTCTTATCTTTGAGCCCATTAACACTGTGGAATGTGGCTGATGTTTAACAGAACCAAGTGTTCTGGGAGGAATGGAGTGACAGACAATGCCAAATTGCACATTAGGAAAAGGTTCTTCACCTGGAAGGTAGCTGGGCACTGGAACAGGCTCCCCAGGGAAATGGTCACAGCACCAAGCCTGCTGAAGGAGGCATCTTGGATGATGTTCTTAATCCTATGGTACAGTTTTAGGCAGTCCTGTGAGGAGCAGGGAGTTAGACTTGATGACCCTTCTGGGCCCCTTCACACTAAAGATATTGTATGATTTTATGAATGCAAACCACAGATTTTGTTTCATAGAAAAACCTCACTAACGCTTACACAGGTGATGTACACCTGCACAAGACGCCTGAGCTTCCACGTAGCTCATGCTACTCAAGGAAGGTTTGTGGGCTGACCCACCTTTTAGTTTTTACCATACAAACCCCGGCTTCTGCTGGCAAGTGCTGTGATGAGGCAGAAGTCACTCCAGCTGTAGCTGTTAATGCGCCCACGGTACCCAAACTGTTACCTTCAGGCAGTGCAAGTTAAGATCCAGTGAAATGGCTCTACTTGTCAGCAGAGCAAAACACCTGAGTAACATAACACTGCCCAGCACCAGAGCCAGGCAAGCCACTTCACAAGGGAAAGCATGGGGCTTTATGTGCACTTCCTAGTTACACAGAAGTGCCGGTGTTCCAGTCTGAGCAGCTGTATTCTTAATATCCAATTGGCTTTTTAATTTTAAAGGCAGTAATACTGAGATCTTAATCAATTCTTAAACAGGATGAATTCATAAAAATAACGAGTTATTTTTTGAATTGTGCTGGTGACTAATATGCCTGTTCCTCGATCTATCGTACTTTTGAAGTTACAAAAAATATACAGTAAATGAAGCTTCGGATGATATTTAGCTGTCTTGAAATTTCCTTTATGTTCTGCCAACTTCAATTCTGATTTGGACTAGAATGGTAACTGGTAAACAATAATCTGGCATGCACTCATTAGCAGAAAAACAAACAATATATTTTTAAAAGTACAATATACCAGATAAATTTCCATTTCACAGTAGAAGACTTCAGCTTCTAGTCAAATGCACTTGCTTTATTTTGTTGCTGACTGCAAAATGGCATAAAAATACTCTATGACACATTAGGCTTTTAGCTCTAAGGACTTTCATTTAGCTATTGCTACTTCTTTTCTCTCCCTTTCCCTCCATTTTAAGAGATACCATGAGTGTGAAATCTGCTCAATTTCAAACAAGTGGAGTAGAATAGTTTCACAGGTTAAATCAGTTGTAATTCTTATGCTTACGTTCACAGATTTGAAAATGATTTCATGTTATTCTTACTATTAAAGAAATACCCTCACTATGGGGTAAAACATCCAACAGATTAGACAGGAAAAATAGTGATCTTGGAGGACTACAATGACATTGAATGTGACAACAGTGTCTCAAATAAGCAAGAGACAAAAAGGGAAGAAAAAAAAGGAAAATATATAGATTTCTTTTTTTATAGTAATCAGCTATCACTTATCACAGCGTTTTTAGTGAAAGCGTATTTTTAAATACATACAGGTATTTAAAAATGAGGGAAGTATGTATTGTTTTAACTCTTACGATCCTTAGCTTCTAATTAATAGTATCTTTGTTATTTTAGGATCCTCATGGGTATTTAGAGGGCTAAACTGCAATAAAACCAAGGTACATGAATGAAACCTATTAAGGTCGTCTTGGTCAATAAATACTAATTGCATCAAACAATAGCCGCAGATGATGGACAGCCCTTGCCAGTGGGCAGGAGAGGAGGAGAGCACATCCTACAGCCCCTAGCACCAAGGAGAGGCTGCCGTCCATCCCTCTTCCCCAGCTCATGTCTCCTCCAACCCCAGACCTCTTGCCCACCACCAGGAAGCAATTCAGTAGTATTTCAACAGCCGTATGGCTGCGCCAGGCAAGTTCGGCCTTGCTGCCTCACACTGTTGCTGTTCACCTCCTGCCTGGCTTCCCAGAGCGTCTGCCGGCCAATGCATTCTGCCACAATGAACACCTGTGGCAGTTTTCTTTCTCCTGTTCTCCGGCGAGAGGCACAGAGGCTCCATCAAACGTGTTCCACTGTCCCAGAGGATGCTTTACCTGGGTCAGGGGAGAACAGGGAACAGCAACACGCCCAAGGAGCCAGGCACAGCGCAGAGCGGTGCCTGCGACGCCCGACCGACAGCCCGAGCGCAGACCCTGCCGGGGCAGGATGCTGGTCCCCAGCACCGGGCACACATGGCAGACACAGCCCCACAGGCTGACCTCACAGCAGTTCTGGAGAATATGGCAAACCACGTCCTTTAACAATACAAAAGACATCCACGTTGTTCCTCAAAATGGCTGGGTAAACGAAGCCTAGTGCCTGCCTTAGACAGAAGGCCTTTGAAAAATCCTGGTTTTTCCAAGAGGGTAAAAGCACCTCAAACATTTATAAACTACCCAAACTCTGCATATACGCTGTCTGGGAACTCCTTGAGTTCCCTTTTTCCTACATTATTTTCTTGCATATTTACAACTGTTTCCTTCATCTGACTAAAGTTTCATCTGTGATCCCCACACTTGTCTTTTCATTTTGCCCTTTGAATATCACTATAATTTATTCAATTCCTTTGGCAACAGGCCTCCTTCATCTCAGAAGGGAGCATTAAATTCTCTAAGGATTGTAACAGGAGAAACTAACCATGACTAGACAATGTTTGAAAGGTACACTTTTTCCTTTTAGTTGCAGAGTGAGTCTGCATTGCTGGTGGATATAAAATTCAGACTGGAGATACAGAGATAACTTGAAAGAAAATTTCAAAGCACAGTTCTACACAGGTTTGTCTCATGAGCAATTAAGAGAGTTGCTAACTTTCTCATTACTTAATGCTGTGTTATTTACATAGAAGCCTCACAGACTTGTTCTTCCCTAAGAGTATTGTGGGCAGCAAACATTCCTCCACCCAGCCATCACTGAGAGGAGGCTGGGGGTACCCAAAGATCAAACATGAACCACAAAGACAAACCAGAAGGCCCAACAAGTCGTGTTCAATGCCCACTGAAAGCTCTTAGTTACCAGGTACTGTTTTTAAAATCTACAAAGTAGAAGTAAAATGGATTTTAAAACATTTCAACTCCAGACAGGAAATTCTTAGGAATTATAAAGTAGCAATTAAGGTCAAGTCCTAAACATACACACACACTAAGCTTTCTGCACACAACTGCTGTTGTTTATTCCTGTGAAACTATTGTGTATGCAGTTAAGCACAGACATAAATACTGAACACCTACAGCCACACCCTATATGAAGGAAATGTCTGGCCTACAATAAAAACACATATTTCACAGAAATATTAAGTACATAAATACATTTATAAGAGGTCTCCCTTTCTGGTGTTTTTGTTGGGCTTTTTTTTAAGTCAAACTATTAAAAATTCAACTTCAGCACATTCATAGAATCACAGAATGGCTTGGGTTGGAAGGGACCTTAAAGATCATCTCTTTCCAACCCCCCTGCCATGGGCAGGGACCAGGTTGCTCAGAGCCCCATTCAACCCAGCCTTGAACACTTCTATTCATCAAAATACAGCTAACAGCACTTTGGTTTTAATGTTTAAGAACTGAAAGTCTAGATATTAAGGGGGAAATGGCTTTATTAAGTTAACTTCTACACTGAAGTAAGATCAAGGAGGAAAAAGACGTATTTGTAACTGGCAAAAAGATCAGCTCTTGGCTATGAACACAGCTCCTTTTTAGATCAGTGTCGACCTGTACAGTACTGGCAATCATACAACAGCCAAAATAGTCTGCAAACTGTTGTAGAAACAACTGGAATAAAGGCATATATGTCTATGCATGGAAGCATGATGGATAATGTCAAAATTTTAGCCTAATTCTGATCTTGTGCCATCAGGCATAATCAGCTGCTTTATATAAATACTCTTTTTGTCATCAGCATTTTAATTAATGTGCTTGCAATTATAATGACAAAATTACAGTTTTTTAAAATAAGTAACCTTTTTTTTACTGGAAAATTAAGCATATCTGTCCAGAAGACAAACAACTGGATATGATCTAAAGACTGCATTGCTTAAGATAAGTGAGGCAACTCTTTGATTTAGAAGACGTGAAAATACTAATATGTCATTCCCCTTCTGCCCAAACATACACCTAAGTGTACCAGAAGAACCACAAATAGCAACTGTTCTTATGAGAATGTTTTTCATTAAAAGTTCACTTTACCTCCCACACACATCAAGATGACAATTGAGAATCAATTCAAAATGTAAGCACTACATACTAAGGTAAACTATCACTGCTCAGCTAACAAGTCTGTCATCTGCTTAATTTTGTTTTGGTGAGGGATGCTGGGGGTTGGGTTTTTTGTCTGGGGGTCTTGGGAGGGGGTTTTGGTTGGTTGGTTGGTTTCATGGGGTTTGTTTTTGGTTTGGTTTGTTTTTTTCTTTTAATTTTGTTTTGTTCTGGTTTGCTTTCATGTTTTTTTTTTTTTTTTAAGATTCATCAACAGAACAATTTGTAGCAATATATTAATGCTTGCAGAACCAATTTTCACTTTCAGAAAGGCCAATTCTCAATTAAAGGCTGAAACTGGTGCTGTGTAAATTCTTACCTTCAAGGAATCAGTCTCTTTAAGCTACTGTTCCACTATCAGCTTCAATCAGACCTACCATGGATAAGAATCAGGGAGAAGATCGAACCTGGGGGAAAGCTGGCATGCGTGCATCTCTCTCCACTAAAACCACACCATATCAGCACTGTTGTTTGCTTTACTCTCTCTCTCTCGCTCCCTCTCCCTCAAACGGAACATTAAATGTAATAAGTGAAGCAAGAGTTGCAGGATCAAAGCAATTTATTTCTCAGCAGCGTGATGCGGCACACATGAACACCTTACCAAACACCACTTTTCACAGGAAGCAGGCTAGCCGAGAATAAGCTTTGAAACTATCAGGTTCAAAAACTGTGAAACCAGTGGTGAGAGAAACCTTTAGGAAACAACAATTGTGTAAGACCAACAAAAATCTGCCAGATGGGTGAGGGTTCCTCCTGCAGGGCTCAGATTGTGCTCCTTTTCTAAAAGTTACTATCGTTTACTTCTTATCATTTCCCTATGAAAGATCTCCTGAAACAGTAGCTTGCTGATGTACTAGAAAAGTTCCTATGTTTCCAATCACTAGAGCTGAAGAAACAAATTAAGTACTATAACAGCTCTTTCCATTACAAGCTGCATGCACCTGTGAAGAGGGGTTTTTTACTGCATCAGCCAGATGCATAACTAAGATTTCAAAGAAATTTTGTGAATCAAAAGTACTAAATAATAATTATAGAGAAAGCTATTAGGTAGCATCTGTAGTGTTGAACAATTAACCTGTTTTTTAGGTTAACAATGCAAATCTGTTGTGTTAATTTTGGCTGTCAAAGACTTGTTACTAGCAACAAAAGATGAAAATCTAAAGTATGTCTAAATTTTCATTGCATAGTTTCTGTGGCTTGAAATTAATGGTCAATATTTCAATACCATACATTATGCTTCATACAGGCCAATATTCTCAACCTAAACAAAAAGAGAAAAAAATGAGAAGTCTAAGCTACTATCTTATAGGTCCTAAACTTCTCTGTGGACAGGAACAATACAACACATTTTTTTCTTCACATCAAACTTCTTGCAATAAATATTTTACACAAAGTTCTCAACCAGCTTGAGGACACTTCTAAACTACAGAGAAAAAAGAAGAAAACTCCAAGCCAGTGCAATTTGTATGTAAATCTGACATAGTACAGTTCATCATATGATACTGCTAATTTCTAGACATTTATACACATAATTAATAAGTAAATCTGTCTAATTTTAAGAAGCATTTGGGTATTTTTTTTCCCCATTAGGTCACTATACCTTGTATTGTTTCTTTAGTGTTTCTGTTTGTTTAAAGAAGAACAAGATTCCCAGTTCCTACTATTTCAACCACAAAACAAGTTCTCATGATTTTTTAGTTCAGAAATATTTGTAACAAATAGTAAACAGAATCACTACTACAGTAATAGTACATCTTCTCACTACATCAAATATTACATTAAATGAAACTAAGCACATATGGTAAACAAACTTGGTACCAATTTACAACAGAGACCCTCTAACCTCTACACAACCCATGTACCACCTGCACAGCTGCTGCTGAGAATCAGCGTCAAATTTTTCCCTTTCAAAAATCTTATGCACATGGGGAAAAATCCACCCATCTGTATATGGACTGGTAGTAGTCACTTGGTAGGATCTTTTTCTTTAAAATATTTTTTAACATAATGCTCTACTTAAGATAGGGTAAAAAGACGGAGGTGATCTTTTGTTGTCAGAATGTTATGATGCACCCCTGTACTAAGACAAATTATTTATCCAGGCACTAAGCAGCCGTCAATTCCTCTGACTTCAACTGGAGCTGTACCTACCCAAGGATGCTGATAAACAAGCTACTTATTTAACTATCTATATTCAAAAATGTTGGCTTCTAAAGCACCCAGCCAGCACACAAGCTACAGATACAAATTATTAACAACATAATCAGCATGAGCCATAGCCACTATACAAACAAGCTTGAGTGTCTGTCATAAAAGCAAAGAAATCATGAGGTGCAGGTAATGTTCATGTTTACTTCCATTTAGTTTAAACTCAACAGTCTGATCTCGCCTGACAGCAACCCCAAAAAACCTCTGGCTTTAGATCCAGGTTGCTACAGGATGAGAGCAACGCTTTTATCCTAAAAACGCAGTCAAGAGAGACATTACCAGTTTATCCAATTTGCTGGTGGTCTAGCCGAAGTCCACAGATTTTCCAAAAGCAGTTTATTCCCTCTAAATGCAGATCAGATGGCAGTCACAGCTATGCAAGAGAGTTTTAAGCAACTGGCTGCCTTTGGAAAAAACCCCAACTGTATGGTCTGAATTACCTTTTGCACTGTTAGTGTTAGAATGGTCTTAAGACTGAAGGTAACAGCTGTTATCTCAGTGGGACTCTCTTTTTTGTGTGTGTCATAATTATATGGTAATATTTCTGAGGGCAACAGGTTTTGTTCGGAAAGCGTTTACAACAGGAAGTTGAGCCATGTCAAGTCCTAGTGACAAAGCAAGTTACTGGAGTGACAAAGTGGCATTACTGTACCACTTGGAATAAAATAACATAGCATACAGCTTTAAGAAACCCAAGAAAGCAAGCTTCAGGGAAGGAAATGGTATGTATACAAATATTGATAATAAATAATAATAAACAGAAGGTCTGTTCATTACATTATCCAGAACCTGGAAGAAATCATTATTCATCTGCTTGCCCGCTCAGTCTATTTTAGTGCAGGCTGCAGGAAATAATTTCCAGTACTGGAAAAAAAATACCAAAAACAAACCAACAAGGCATGCAGGTGGATGGCCTTCTGTATCTGATTTCATCAGAACTCTGAAATGTAAGTGCTGGAAACCAGAATGATCCAATGGAAGACTACAAAACAGATTAGGCTTACCACAGAATAAATGAAAAAAATGCATGTATATACACGCATTACATGGACATGAAAAAGAGGGAGTCATCCTCAGCTCCTTGAGCCAACTGTTATCATGCTGAAAACAGAAAATCTAGTTATCACAAATATTTGGATTATGCAACTTTCCCTTTGGAATAAACTAGCAAGAAGGAAAGAGTCAAATTTACTTTATCCTTTTATAGGCAACTCCTGAAGAAATTATAGCAAGAGTCCTAACTTTCAGTATTTTCAGAAATGTCATAAACTAATTATAAAGTGCAGTTAATCTTTTCTTCTTATGCACACACACAAAAAGGTAAAATACAGTTTATTACATTTCAATCTAAGAGATTAACACATTGCTATTTACTTTTATTGGCAGTGTGCCCAAATACCCCAGATCTGAAAGACTGATAGTGAAAAGGAAAATATTTCAGGCCTCAAAGAGAGATCTGTGGTTGCCTGGAATGTGTAAACAGCCAGAGCCTGTTTTACTTCCCACCCCCACTCCCACCATACACACCTCCTCTACCTCACCCCTCCTAACATTAGCAAGGAGTGCTGCTCTCAAGCAAAGCAGAGAACACAAATGTAGTAACATCAAGTAACAAAATTCTTGACATTTTAACATGCAAGAATCTGGATTTACTGAAATAAGATGTTGCCATATAAATAGCTGTAGTCTAAAAACAAAACCAGTACTGCATAAGACCCTGAAAAAAAGAAAAAGAAAAATCAGTTGAGCAGGCTTCCTATATGACAGACCTGGTAAACACAAACTAAGGGAATCCAAATGCTTCTCTGCAGATTATTCTTTGTTAAGTTAAGGATCAGCCAGATCTGTATTCTATCAACGAAAATACAGTCCTACACAAGAGATGGGATATTTTCATAAATACCTAAACAATGTAAACAAACTGACGCCGAAATTTAATGTTGGTATAAATTACCTTCTGTGAAAACTAGGATTCTTACCTGCATAATGATATATACACCCACAAAGCAGTAAGTCATAAAAATAGATATCATCACATCCTAAATAAGTTTACAATATAATTAGACCATTTTTTAAAACTCTTTACATTTGTGGACCAATAAAGATACCTTGCACAGTAAAACTGAACAGTGACAACAGCCTTCCTTCTTTTTTTAATCGCACAACTCTCTATAAAAACAATCCTGTGTACCCCAGTATCTTGCAAGTCATGATTTGAAACTACAGAATTACAGAACTGATAAATATTACTGTTGTTATTTATCTAGTAGCTTTAGTCTTCAAAACCAAATCAAAGCAAAATGTACCAAGAAAAAAAAGGCAATTAGAACTGCGGAGCAAATAGCTGTATATGATGGGAAGCTCGTAAAACCCAAATGAGTAAAAAGGGAAAACTTGAGGGGAAAAAAATAAATGTAGCATAGTATGATCAAACACTGAAAGGTGATCTCATAATGTTTACAAAATAACAGGTCACACAGCTCTCCCACTTTTCTATTAATTTTACTGGTTTTATGAACACATTTGGTGAATATTCAAAGAACACATCCGTAGACTAATGAGGGCGAAATGCTGGCTCAAAGGAGACACCAGCAAACGTTCTGTTAGTAGACTATTTGCAAACAGCTGAAATCAATAATAAATTCAACCTAACCAAGTGCAACACATACAAACAGAAATTAAAAGACTGAGGCAACTGGCAAATACAAGAATGATGTTTCAGGCCACAGGGCACACTTTCTCATATACGTCAGCACGTTAAATAGGCTGGCAAGACACTGGCTCCATTTGAGACACCAGAATGTACCATATGTACTTCCAACAACAAAAATAAAAAATAAGACAATGCTAATAGCAGAAGTAGCTAAATATTTATTTAAGACAACTATTTGTAGGATGCTTGAGTCATCAAATAAAAAGGTTAGAAAATTTATATTTAAGGTGAGAAAAATAAAAGTCATGATCCTTCTGTGTAATTTTCCTTACCTACTGCAGTCAAACACAGAGCAACCACCCCAGAGAAAAACAGTAAATTAAAAAAAAGGTTGATATATCCTCTCCATAGACGCTATGGTGTTTGCAGCCCTTACACAAGACAAGCATCCAGTGCCAGTCCCAAATTGTTGGGCTTTGTATGCGGTAGGTCACATTTGGCAGAAGAGTTTTCAGACTACCCATGATCCCGACAGGCAATGAGACCATCCTGCCACTGCTAATTTGTTAAACCTCCTGATGTGGCCTTGCCTGAAAAACTAAGGGCACTTGACTGAAAAACCATCCATCCACCTGTGCTGGCCACTTTTCAATGTATGTGTTTGCAACCAAGTCTTACACTTTATACTGTCAAATATTAAGCCCAGTCAATTTCAACATAGCCAACACAGCTCCTGCACATATTGAAGAAACCAGGCTCTAAATCTCAACTTCACATTTGTCATCTACAGAAACTTCCAAGAACATGAAGAAGATTCAGATAAGAACATTATTCAAAATAGACCGTGGAAGTTTCATCATACAAAAAACCCCCTACTTATGTGGGCTAGGGGAAAGGAGAGGGACACCACGATGTCCACTTCATTGCAGGAACACTGCCTATCGGGACTGAGGCTAAAATCACACACATCATCTGTTGCTGTAAAAAAGGCTCAGAAATGTTTACTTAATCAGTCAAGAATCTGTGCTGCCATCATATAAGACCTGATCCTAGAAATCTCCTGCACAGGCCAAACACATTTTTGCAACATCAGGCCATAGCTATAACAGGATTTGTTGAATGTTCAGAACACAAAAATACATCACCAACTCTGTCCTTGCTGGAGTTACCTGGATATCGTGGAGCTGTCAGAAAAGAAAAACTACCAAGGACAGAAAATAGCCATTTAAAATGAAGCCTCTTAAACTCCACTGCAAACCCCAATAGGTTTTTTGCTGTGGGGGGGGAGGCAATTAAAACAAAGGTTTAGAAGTAATTACAAAAAGTTCGAAGAAAAAAAACAACAAAAGCTTGTTCTGAGACAAACTAATACCCTAAATCCAACTCGGTTAGCCAGGAAACTAACTTCCAGATTAATAGAAGATTAACAAATTAAAGCAATCATTATTCCTAACTCTAAACTGAACACTGAAAGGGACAAAAAACTTTTTGTTTCATAATTTTCTTTTGATACTTTGCTATCCTAATGGATAAACTGATGGAAAAATGAGATTATACTTTAGTAAGTAGAGCTTTACATTCACATGTTTTAATAAATTAGCAAGAAAATAAACTGACAATGTGTTTTGCCGTTTAAAATTCTTCAAAGGCAGTCATTAATAAAGCCTTCACAGTAGTTCTGTAGGATGGTGGGCAGATAACATTCCACTATAAATTGAATGTAAATGATTTACCCAGGTGTGGAAAGGTGTGCCGTATCAATTGCCTTGTGAGGTTGTTAAAGGAACAGATTTTTTTCTTTCTTTTCATAGATATATATTCAAATTGACATTAAAACAAAAAAAAGGAAATAAGTTGTACTTTAAAAACTCATAGCAAAATGAATACAGGAGCAAACAACTACAAAATCATTCACTGCAATTATCTGAGCACTTTTTAAATAGGTAGAAGATACAGGTCATGATATAATTTTTAGTAAAAGGAAATTAAATTTCTTTCACACTGGACTCCATGTACATAAACATCTGCTGTGCACAACAAATATCTACAAAGCCAACATTCAGCACACATGATCAAACTGACAATGTACAATTGCATTTAACGTGATGTCATTAGAGAACACAGAACCCTTCCATGTTTCAAGTGGTTTTTAAACTGAAAATATATGCTACTGGTAACATAGTAGATACCAAAAAGAATTTACTGTTTAGCCTAAGCAAAATTTAAAATAAAATATTTAATCCACATTGAGGCACATATGCATACAAATATGTAAAACATTAGAAAAACCAGGCACACAGAAAAAGCCATTGCTGTAACCACAAAATTAGGTATTATAAACTACCCACATATCACACATACTACCATTATAATTATGAAGAAATACTCAAGAATAAGTGTTTTGAAGACACATCATCTTAGCCAAGAAAAAAAAATAAACACAGTTCAGAAAATTTCTAAAAGAATTTCTTTGTCCACTTGATGGTCAGCAGGTTAAAAACAGTGAATCCTCGCTTTTGAGGTAGCCTATTACCACTTACCTTCCTCCTCCTTGTAAACTGCCCACTAGGGCTTAAGCTACACTCCATTTTTTTACCTAACCTCTACCCAGCACTACAAGACTAGGTAGTAAAGACAGGATGGTGGTCTCCCAGGAAAGCAATTTTCATTCATCATCAGTGAGGGAAACCATTATGCTAATGCTTTAGTAAATTTGAGCTGTGTGTAATAAATAGGTTCTTTCCTTCCATTCTAATATTGCATTTTGGGCCACTCTTTCAGCTTCAGGGGTTTTTCTTCCAAGCACATAAAATCTTGTGAAAATGAAGCTGGATGAATTTTTATGATACACTGTCATGCACTAATTTTAAACTAATTGGCTCATTTAAATTAACTGACTATGTAAGACACTTACTGATACTAGCAGAAGTATTAGAGCTGAGAGTGTTTGGGTTTTTTAGTACAAAATCAGATTCCTTCAAATACAAATTAGCATTGTTATTGAGTTACAACACCAGCAACCCAAACAAACCCAGTAGTAGTCAAAATGAAAATAAAGAAACCTTGAATAGTTTTCACAGAATGATATAAAATCTGTCTTGGGAACACCATGTAATGTTACTAAAAATGTACTTGCTTCTGCTCCTTACTTCCATTTTTTGAGAACTGGCATAGCAAGGAAGATATTTTCCTCATTAGAATAATCCTCAGGCATGCCTTTTATCTGTGCCTCCCAGATTACAGTATTTTAGTTTAAAAGTCAACAATGAAAAAGTAAACTATAAAAACTACAGAAGCTCTCACATTAAAAAAGGACAAACTAAAGCCAAAAAGTAGGAAAAAAAAAAAAAAAGAAAGGAGAAAAGTTAAGCTACAAGGAGAGAAATTTGAGTCCATATATTTAGCAGCATTACCAATACCTTCTAAAACATTTAGAAAATATTTCATGTGTTTCAACCAATTCTATATCCAAATTTCTAGAGGTCTAACTCGTGTGCACGTAAAATAGGCATGAAAAGGGTTAAGTCTGTTTTATGACTGTAAAAAGCAACAGATAAATATCCTTGGAAACTAATCCCCACAATATGAATCGGCACTGTCTGTGCTTGGATTCCCAGTCCTAACTTGTCAGCAGAGCTCGACCCTATCTGTGGAGAAGGCTGTGGAGGAGGGCATTTTTACCTCAACCTCTCTGTCAAGATCAGGGTTTAAATTTTACTTCTCAGAGCAACCAAAAACTAAACAGAATGCAAAACAAAACAACAACAACAAAAAGGGGGGGGAGAGGAAAAAAATGAAGATAACATAATTCTGAAGTTTGAATCCATGTCCCAGCCCCAGCTCTTGCCTCCTAGTCTCACCAGGCTCAGTCAGATGTACAAGCACAGTACGCACTCCTGACCTTGCCACATCTCAACAAGCACGTAATTAAAGGGTGCTGCACCTCTGTCTTCTCCCAAAACCTGACATCTAGCCTGGCCCAGCCTACAGTCATTTCACTGGCTCTGCAACACCTCAGGTGATGCTGACCTGAGCACATCCTAGTTCAGGGTGTGAGAGCCAAGCCACTGCACGGGGGCACCACTCTCCAACCTCAGGGTGACACCCTTTTTTCTCCAAAACTACTTTTTGGACTACCTTAAGGCTATCCGTGTACATGTATATACACGCACATGCATTCACACACGGCAATTAGTGTAGTTCATTTTAAACAATTAATATCTGTGAAACTGATTCCTGTTCTACAATCCCAGCTGAGACTATCTACTAACACAAGTCTTAATACTAATGGGTCTCTGGACACAGACATATCCTCTGCCAGTAGCAACCAGACTAAACCCACTGGTACAGTGAACAAGCAACTCGTAGCTGCTAAATGACACTGAAACTATTGTGTTGTTATAACAATTCCTGATTCTGTTACCAACACACATGAGTTTACAAAAAAAAAAAATTCCATATTTAAGCTTCACTTTATAAAAATCTCGCGTATTTATTAACTACACACTCTGAAGGTCAATTTTTTTGGAAGAACATCTTTCCAATTATCTTGCTGTAGGCTACGGGATTGTGTTCAAGTTAACACAGCCTCAGCAGTGGACACTTCTAAGCATGAGACATAACAACAGCTGTATACGTGTTAATCACAACAATGCAACTGCTCCCTTTCAGCGAGGCCTTTGTAACATGACTATTTGATTTGGAAACATAAATCATAAATAGTTGGCTTCACTCTTGAACTAGAGAATATTCTGCAGAGTCCATTCAATGGCAGAGGCTTAATGAAGAGCTGACGGTGCTACACAGCAAAATATAGCAGAAGCCAAAGTTTGCCACTGTACATCCAGTGCAGTTTGCTGCCTTCAAAAAGGAGTACAACGAATGCATTATGCCGCAGAATGACAAAGGGAATCTACCCACCTAAGTAAAATCCTCTTTGTTTTCTTGAAGGCAATGTCAAAGTATCTCTTCCAAGTAATTTTAATGCCTAAGGGGAAAATGTTGCTTTTTTGCTCTATCAGTAATTTATTGGAGGTATGGGAAAGCTGTGTTTCAATATGAAAACACCTATAAAATTGTAATTGTTAGTACATTTTTTCATTTAATAAAATTATGATTTTATATAATGTCTTCTACATATAGAACATATTCTGACTCCTCTACTCAGTGGTAAGAGGTTAAACTGTAACTAAGAATTAGCAGCTTAAATGAAACTTAGGTCAGTAAATGCAATCACATTTTGAATGGCACTAGAGTGATGTATAGAGCAACTGTTACATACTAATGGAGAACACTGGTCTTTAAAAAGCCTTGTTTCACCTTCCAATAGCAAAGGGTCAATAAAAGTCACTATTTAATTAGACTAGAGTATTTTGATGAGCAGATATATATATATAAAGAATTATTAGACATTATTAGTACTACTCATCTGTTCAGAAACAGGCCACAAGTCGTGTCATCTAAGCATCAAGGCACTGTTCATCCACATGTTCAGTGTGCTGTGTAACTTCCCCTAGCAAATGAGTAAGATTCAACATCCAAGCCAAAATGTAGTTACGCAACGCACTTAGCTAAAATATTAAAATAATTGTTTCTTCATACTACAGTACTATCACCATGATTTTGTACTGCATGAACACCACAGGGGTCTTGGCAGAAATTTCCACTGTAACTTCACATGATGACTCTTTACCTGCACTCCAGTTTAAACAGGACAAGCAGACACATATTAATTGTCCATACTATCAATAGAGGCGGTCAGCAAATGGGGTTAAACATTGTGATGCCTCTTCAATTGCATAAAGTCAACAGGATTATAAAGATGGAAGCCACATCATCAGATGCACCCAGTCAAAGCTGCAGTCATGCTCATAACCCAAAGTATAGAAAGGGATGGTGGCTGGGACCCGAACAGAACAGAAGCAATATATTATTCTCAAATAACAAATGAAGAAATGCAACAACTATTGCTACAGCCCAGTGTTTTTAGCATCACTTAAAATAAATACAAATATGCACAGGAAAAGCGGCTCAAGAAAAGCAGCGTAAAAGACCTGTGCACCTTTACCTTCAAAAATTGTCACATACCCATTGTGGAGTTAAACTTGCTTTCAGTTAAGCTAGCAGAAGCAATTTTGTATTTCTACAGAATTACTAAACACTAGTAACTATAATTTATAAACCTCTGTCTAGGACAAAATCTCTACACATGAAGAAAACTGGTAAGAAACTATGATGTTAATGAACACCCTTCTTTGCTTCTAGCTGTTACACAGCCCTAACTTTGGGGGACTTCCTGTAGTTGTAAAACAAAATACTATCAGTCATCCTTAATGCAATTCCATTATATTAATGACCAGAGAGCAACCAAAAAAAAAAAAAAAAGATAAGAAAAAGCCTTTAAAATATTCTCTTGTTTACTGAAGAAAGGAAAAATAACCTAAACCCCATTTTTCAAATTTGTATGCTTGTTTCAGTATCATTAAAATGACAGATTTTGTACTGACAGGAAGGCTGCTATTCCTATGTACAGCCGTAGTACCAATGTTTTTGTTTAATTTCAACCAACTTGTCCAAGTAGGCCATTTGGTAGAAACCTATAAATGGCACCCAGGGGGTCTGGGTTCTTGCTGTAAAGAGGTCAGCTATTTTCTCCTAACTAAAAATAGGCAAGATGAGGGAGGGGAAGAGGGAGCGGAGTTTTAATTTAGCAGCTGAAAAAAGAGTTTACAAAATTAGTTCCATCTTGCCTCATAATGAAGATTATGAAAAAAAGAAGCTGTCCCAAGAGTTACAAAACCTGGATCGCTTTATAGGCAGGCTGGTGTACATAATCTAAAATACTAGGAATTAAAAGAGCAGCAGTAAAGCGAATCCAGGATATGGATCACGTTATGACGCCCACCCCTCTTTGGGCAGAGCAGGCCGATTTACCAGCAGCCGTGCTGCCAGGTGTTAACAACTCTCCTCTCTCCCACTAGCTGAGATCACACTGTGGTCGAGCAGATAAGGCACTACAATCAGCTGCTGTTCCCCTGAGTCAGTTTTTTCCAGCAGTTACCCTCCTGGCTTTTTGTCTCCCTCACTTACATTACAACCTGTTTAGGGTGAGAACCACCGTCTACAATATTCCCCAAATGGCCCTGATTTGAAGGGGTCCCCCTTGGCACTACTAAAATACAAACAGCATCAGTTTAATACAGCACGAATTCTAACTCTGGACTCTTAGCAGCAGCAAAGAGCAAGGGCTAGCGGCACTGAAGCACGCACCAACCCCGTTACCTGTGGCAATCGCCCGGCAACCTAAACTTAAAACCTGGGATGGCTTTTCCAGCCTCATCTCCACAATGAACCAAATTCAGCACATTGCTAAATCCTTAGCGTATAGCACTGCTGACTTAGCTACTGAGAAATAAGATCCCGTCCACACTGAGAGACATTCTTCTCTACTCCTTCCAAGCAAAGGGATGACAGGCCTTAAACAGCAGCTGCTGCCAGAGGAAGACTCTCCATTCAGGAAGCTCTTCCAGGAGCCATGGCACATTAGACATATCAAGTGGACAGCACGTACACTTCTGGCCCCCCGCCATCACAAAAATGAGAAAAGCCCATCTGACAATCAATGACAGGACCAAAACAGCATGAAAACTGAATCACGGGAGGTTCAGGTTAGATACCAGGCAAAGGTTTTTCACCCCGAGGGTGTCTGGGCACTGGAACAGACTCCCCAGGAAAGAGATCACAACACCAAGCCTGAAAGAGTTCAAAACATAGTGGGATTCCTGGGGCTGTCCTGCACAGGGCCAGGAGCTGGACTCAGTCCTGGTGGGTCCCTTCTAACTCAGCATATTCTATGATTCAGTGCAAGCTGGGCAAACTGGTGGAGAAGAAATCTGACAATTTGAGGTGCCCCTTCCCTAGCAATGTTTTAACTTATTTTTGCTCTTTAGCTACTTATTATGGAGAATATTTGCAATCGTTCAAAAAAAAAGCAGTAGCATAACTCACAGCAGTGACATAGCAGAGAACACTGGAGTCATCTTAGTTGGGTGGGGGAAGGGCAGAGGACGTATTCAGATGACAACTTATCTGCAGAGGGTTTTTTATGTCTTAAGAGACCTAGACAGTTGTGTAGTTGCCAGTGTTTACATGTATGTGTAATTTTTAACCCTCTTTGCTTCTGAGACACGGTTTTTCATCTTAGGGGGAG